>CM061141.1:77942773-78227371 GCA_030789695.1 Scilla litardierei | reverse complement strand
ACCGTAGGTGCGTCGGGGGGGATGGGGGCGTTTATTAACGGGCCTCTTAATGGTTATTAAGGGGGCGCGGATTTAAGGGAACAGCTATTTCCGAGGAGCACGCGCTGATCGTGCATCCCCGGGGGAAGACTGGTCCGGCTTCGAGTTTTATCCGCGGGCCTCGTCAGGCGGGCCCAATCTCGCTCGCGGGCTTCCCGTTCATAGCTGGGCCTCGGGTCTTTGCTACTTGGGAGTCTCCAAAACATTCGTATCAGTAATGTTAGGGGGGAGGTGGGGGAGACGGGATGTATGATAACTTACAATATTGTTTGATGTTTACATACGTACTTCAAGCACATTTTTTCCTCATAGAAGTTGGGATCATAGATGCACTCGATTATTAGAGGGGATGATGTTGGGCATACTTTTGATTGATCACGACCTTAGGATTTGGACTATAATCTAGAAAAAAGTGTAATGCTTTTCGTACTCGGGATCAGCAGTAGGCTTCGTGATTGGCAAAGAGGTTAAAAAATTAAAAAAGAAACATATCCTAATACTACCCTGTTGTGAGTTGATGGAGGCCTTTGGCCTCCCTCCCCTCATCATCTCACCATTACTCCCCACTAACTTAGTGGGGAGTCCCTTGGACTCCTAAAACATATTCTAATGAATATATTGAGAGCCATGGCTTGTGTCATGGCTACTCCTAATGAGATATTATTTGTCTCTTCTTCCAATCTCTCTCAACATGTTATCAACACCTACGCTCGTATTTTTAAGCTCTTGCATCCCCTACGCGCAAAGGAATCTCTTGTTGCGGCGATGTTGCGGCGATACGTTGCGGTGTTCCTCTTGGGCGTATTCGGAGCATGGCTTTTTCTCTCTACGCATCTTCTATTTTCACGATCTTCCCTAAATCTTTGATCTAGATGTAAAAATTTTAAATCCCGTAGATATAAATTATGAACCGTATTCTACTTTATTACATATATATGTTGATTGATTTACTCAAATCAACATATAAAAAAATTGATGAGAATACACCAGCTGGACTGTCACGGATATTGTTAAGCTCACCAACATGTCCGCTTCTTGAAGCACTTGGAAAGAAGCTGTCCTTTGAGATAGCTGTTGGATTAAATGGTCGTCTTTGGGTATAATTCATGATGCTTCTCATTTATCATTTCAGACTTACGGATCTAGATGTGTATTGAATGTCTAATTCAAGAATTTAGTCTCCTATTTAGCAAAATATAAATAATGCACAAATTGTTGACGGTTTATACTCTCAGCCAAAGATTATCTTTGAATTGTTTGCCTTATCCCAAGAAATCAAATAAAGCCAGAAAAAATGCAAACACACCCCCCCACCCAGACGATTGCGTGAATTTGTTTAAATAATTATCCAAAAAAGACAATTCAATGCAGTAATGGAGATATGGCGGGTGTCCATGCATAAATTCTGATAAAATATATTTTTTATTCAGTACTGGAGATCTGGAGATATATTTGTTATCAGTTTTAAAATATATAATTTCTGGCAGGTGTCCATGCAATCATTTCGTGCAAATGCAACATAGATTAGTACTGAGACAACAATTCAGTGCCATTGAATCTGGCTCTTGCATTATTCTTGATCTTGCATTATTCTTGATATCACCATTATTCTTAATCTCCTTGCGCCATCCCCCCAACGGCGGGGGATCAGATTTCCTCCCCCCCTGTCGGGGGGCTCTTTGTGTGCCGCCGTGTGAGAAGGGGGGAAACAGATCTGTAAAATTCTGGGTTTGGGGACTTTTCAGATTCCCTTACAACTATCCTAAAAATTTGATTTAGGGCTTATGTTCAATTAAATTTTTGAATATTACAGCCCATTGGCCAGCAGCCCAAATCTTAATAATAAATTAGATGTGCTGTTTATTGGGCCTGAAGCCCAGTTTAGAACAATGAAAATGAGTTTAATATTTCTCATGGGCCCGCAGCCCCAATCAGATTAATAATTAATTTTGACTTCTGATTTGGGGCCAGAAGCCTAGTTAATCAAATTGCAAATTAATATGCTTATTATTTTTGCAATCGGGCATGCTACCTGCCTCAAGCTCACAAGTATTGCAGATTATGTTATTTTATCTGCTACTTTTCAATTGTTAAATCTCTTAAATATTGGATATTATGTAAAACATCTCTCTTGCATTGTTATTTATTTATGGATTATTAGGATTTTCCAAAATATAATTATCTTAAGGATCCATCGACCGCTCTGCCGTTAGTCATCTAACCTAACGGTGTATGACGTCTCCCCGTGGTCCGAGAGATTATTATATTTTATAGTTTCTTTTTCCATATTTTATATGCCTGAGATATATGCATGGTTGTTTTCTTTGTGCCTGTAGCATATTTAAAACTGCGTGGATGTTTAAATAAGTTAAAATGTGTTTTTGGGATCGGCCAGTTTGATACCTTTAAATTCCTTACACTCTTATTTTCTTTTGAGAGAATTTGTAAGTGAGGATTGTATGTATAAATGCCAAAGGCCGGTGTACCAACATATGAAGACGGAGGTGAAATTTGCAAAATATAGGGACCAATTGTGGGTTTCCAACTTGTATTTTTTTTTCTTTATGAACCGTAAATCGGACTTTGGACTTTATACGTTTTTGGGTATCTGGCCGATCCCCACATTTTACTTATTTTATTGTTTATGCATGAATTTATACTTTAATTAATTCATGCTTATTTTAAATTGCATAGATAAATGGCAAAATTGGCAAGCGTCGATTTCAAAGTTCTTGATGCTGCAGGAAATAATTACCTGAGTTGGCGAGTGGACCTGAAGTTCCACTTGCGTTCGATGGCCCTCTTTGGCTCAATTTTGGCTCCTTCATCGGTCCCAGCAGCAGCCGATGCTTCTGCTAGTAAGGCCCCAGAAGCGGCACAATCATCTAGCAGAACTCCTACCACTGTCTCTGATGTGGATAAGGCGAAAGCCATTATCTATATTAGGAGACATATAGATCGGACCTTAAAGGCCGAATACCTAACGGTAGAGGACCCAATGGAGCTGTGGACAGCGCTGGAGGCACGGTATAAACATCAAATTGATGTAATATTACCGCGTGCCAGTTATGAGTGGGAAAACCTCAGACTTCAGGACTATAAGTCCGTCGCTGAGTATAACTCTGCACTTCATAATATCACCTCACGCCTGAAGTTGTGCGGTGAAGAAGTGACATAACAACGCATGTTGGAAAAGATATTTATCTCGTTTCACGAGAAAGATGCAATACCTCATGCAGCAGTATCGTGAACGCAACTTCACGAAATTCTCTGATTTGATCTCTTGCCTGCTTTGGGCAGAGCAGAATCGAGATTTACTGCTCGCCACTCATAATTTACGTGCAGCTGGCACTGCACCTATCCCTGAAACCCACCACGTTTCTTCCCAGAAGTGGAAAAACAAGACGAATGCTAAAAATAACAAAGAGAAAGCTGTGATGAAGAGTGGACGAGGAACAGCACCCCCGTCCAACAACAACAATAAAGAAAACGGAAACTTCTCATGGAAGCGTAAAGACACTGGTCAAGTGTCAATTCCTAGGAAGAACTGGGAGAGTAAATGACATAGATGTGGCATGACTGGACATTGGTCCAGAAACTGTCGCACTCCTCGCCACCTTCAGGAACTATATCAGGCGAGCCAGAAGTTTCTGCATGCAACAAACTTGGTGGTTGTTCAGCCGCCAACTGTTTTCACTGCACAAGACTTCGAGAACGACGACCTGCTCGATTGAGCCATATCTTTATTTATGCATTTAAAATTACAAATAGCTTCATCTTTAGTTTGCTTTTGTACGAAGTTTTATTTGAATGTCATTTTACATTTACTTAAATAAAATTTCGTTTTGCTTAATAGATGAAGTATGTAATATTGTGGACAGTGCCTCGTTGCACTGGTGTAGCATTTATATTGCTCCCACATAAAACGAGACTATAAGATGCAAACTTCTCCTCTTAAACATATAGGAATTTTTCACGTTTCAATGATATTTCGTCTAAACGAACATAACTTGAAAACCGTGGATAATAAATGTTGAATATCAAAATGTAACTCGTCAAGAGCATGGCCAGAAGACCATCTACTTAAGATTTCATTGGACCCCCGTCGGGCCCCTATAATTACAGATATTCATCCTATAGAAAGCCAACTTGACTGAGCACCAGAAGTGCCTTTCATTGCCATAGTTTTTAACTCTTGAAAAATGGTCTTGGTCATCCTGAATCAGTGATGATGGACGCATCATCAAATGAATCCTTTGGAGATCCTGAAGATTCTTCAAAAGGTTGAGTTTCCTTGTCCCCCTTTGTCATAAGGGAAAACTAATAGAGAGACCTTCCCTCCTGAAAGTGGGATTAGAGTCTCCTGGCTTCATTGAGAGAATACATGGTGACTTTTGCGGGCCTATTCACCCCTCAAGTGTCCCATTTTCGGTACTTCATTGTACTGATATATGCATCTACTAGATGGTCTTATGTGTGCCTTTATATTCCTCGCAACCTAGCTTTTTCAAAAGCTTATAATGTGGGTGAATTCACTACACATATCATTCAAGATTTCTGCGAAGCAACTGGCATTTGAAAATTGAACATCATGTAGCATGTTCATACTCATAATGGGTTATCCGAGTCTCTGGTAAAGAGACTCCAATGGATTTCACGTCCATTGTTAAATCCCAGTTGCTTGTTGTATTTAGGGACCAACACACTGCATTCCGCATCGCTTATCACGATACGGCCAGCTTGTGGTCATATCTTATTGCTGATGCCGCTTGCTTATGGTTTACCACCAAGTCTTGATAAATGCAAATTTGATGAGCAAAATCTCATTGAAATAGGTACACAATCTAAAGTAGCCTGAAGCTTCTGAGACCATATCATGGGACACAAAAGTCCTAATCTCGTTATGATCCGCATACTTTTTCTGTGTGAAGATGAGATCCAGAAGATCCTTCACATTCAGACTAAAGTACATCAATTGCCGGATAAATTTACGGACAACGAGAAGTTTGTTCGTTCACACGTCCCTGCTGCCAACACGCCAGCTAGGATTGACATTCCTAAAGATGGATGCAATCCACCGACAGCAGAATTGGTTGTACCTCAATTGAAAATAGGACGCCTGCCAGGCTCAAAATATAAAGTTCCTCAAAAGAGGAAGATTCCTGGATATATTAAAATGATCCACTCACAGGATGCTGAGCTCAGACCAGCAACCTCTCCCCTCCTAATTTCCCCTACAGAGGAAACAACAGGAGAAAAATCATTATATTACGTACGCATTAGAGAGGTACTGGACAGATATAGCATAGTCGTCGTCGATGGTTTTGCTTTCCCTATTGCCGTTCACGTCGCTGAATACGACGATAACGTCACCCCACTTTTCTATAGCGTAAACGCATAGATGGGCCAAAGTGGGACGAGGCAATAAGAGTAGAGCTGGACTCACTCTTGAAAAGCAAAATCTTTGGACCAGTAGTCCATCACCTGAATGTGTAAAACCTGTGGAATATAAGTTAGATTTCATAAGAAATTTAAATGAAGGAAATGTGATCATTTTCCTACTTAGCCTAAACTTCTCAAAAAAGCCAATAAATGCAGCTCATGGACGTTGTGACTATATACATATATGGCAATATAGATATAGAGATCTATATAACTCTCAGAAGGGTATACCCTACCCCCAGAGATGAAAGAGAGACGTAGAAACGTCTTCTCCATAAAGGCTACAAAGATCATTAGTTGATCTTAAGCAATATTCTGCCCGTGTATCTTTTTCGAAAGATCGTTGACAGGATTTGTGATATTCGCCGTACATGTGGTCGACTTAAAGCTAATTGGATCTCCTGCAGAGACCATTGAGATATTAAATAGCTTTAAGCATACCTTGGAAATGAAAAACCTAGGTATAAAAAGGTATTGTCTCGGCTTATATATTTAACACTTTCGTGGTGGAACCCTTTAATATCCTTCATACACCTGGAGTTTATGAAGAATGATATCCATTTGCAACCGATTACAAATAGATGCTTCCAGTCGCTGGAAGAGGTAGAGGACATCCTAGGTCCCGAAGAGCCTATCTCTAGTGTACTTGTTACACTTCTTTATCTGGACAACTGCACGTGTCTTTGATAGAACGTCTGCAATAAAGTTGTTAACCAGATATAGTGTTGTCCTGGAGAGCACCACTAGACCAAGGATAAGCTGCTTCTGCGCAACTTCCAAAGGTCAAGGAATATATATCGCATATGCAGGTTTAAAGATCATCGCGATGACTAAAACACAAAAGGCGAGCCACCTCCTTAATATCTACACATCATCCTCCAAAGTCTACATCTTCTGAGAAGCTCATCATCCAAGAAACAAGTATTGAAAATGCTCAGCCAGGTCTAGCAGTACCTTGCAGACACATTGAAGACAGATTCGAAGAATACTTTAGTGGAGTCATCTACCAACTTCGAAGAGCATTCCACTCCACAGCGCCACTGCTTTTCAATAACCGCTAGATGAGTGAAACTTGTATAGATGAGTGATGATTGTATTTGCTTTCAGAACATGAAGGATGTATAGACGATTAAGAGATGATTGTATAGATACATAGGAAATCTGCAAGCCTGAAGTTTGTGCAGATCAGGGGGAGTCCCTCGATAGTTGTACTCTTTTCCCTTAAGCTGCTGGTTTTTCCCACTGGATTTTCCACAGCTAAGGTTTTAACGAGGCAATTACAATGGCTCTGGATCCAGAAGTATCCACCCCATTAGCATACTGAATCCTGAAGTATTCATATGCTTAACCCAAGATAATGGAGAGATGAGGGGGAGTGTTGTGAGTTGAGGGAGGCCTTTGGCCTCCCTCCCCTCATCATCTCACCATTACTCCCCACTAACTTAGTGGGGATTCCCTTGGACTCCTAAAACATATTCCAATGAATATATTGAGAGCCATGGCTTGTGTCATGGCTACTCCTAATGAGATATTATTTGTCTCTTCTTCCAATCTCTCTCAACATACCCTTATTTATCCACTGTTTTAACTAGGTCACGTGACCCTGGATTTGCGCTATCAAGGTATTAGCATCTCTACTGATGTCGTGGCGCAAGGTTGCATCGGGTGGACTCTCTGTAGACCCTTAAGTGAATAATCATCATGTGATCTGCACATCACAACAACTAATAGGATTAACAAGTCGGATCCGTGTGTGGATGCCTTGTTTGACTCCTCTGACACTCAAATGAGAACACGAGAGAAAAGATCAAATATGCAAAATGAGAATGAGTTAAGAATGAGAATGAGAATGTGTTGTTGCAGAAACCGAAAAAGTATGAACGAAGTTACCAAATCCTTTGGGTTGAGTCGCGGACTAGGTCGTTCTCTTTAAGACGTTTCACGGCTCTGTCCAATGTTGTGCAAGCAGTGTACAGCCTTGTCGTGCCCAGGATAAAACAGCCCAGAATCTCCTCTGTCAGTGATCACCTCTGCACTGGAAGATGATCGGAAAGAACCAACACCACACAAACAAAAATCTTCTGCTCGGAATCGAAAGAGAAAAATTTTTGATGGAAGAATTTGCATGATGAAAACAGAGAAGAAAGAAAGAGACTGATGGGGATTTTTTCGCAACAAAAACAGTTTCTATTTTTGTTTTCGCAGCTTAAAAAGGAAACATATTTTCCCCCCATTTAAAATGAAACACATGCAATCATTTTTATAAGGAAAATATTAATGGTAATAATAGGAGAATAATGGACGTTGTTAATGGCTGTTAAACATGGCAAATCAATGAGGAATGAATGCCATAAATGTACCACGATTAAAGCAGAAGTAATGAACGTTTAAAGATGGAAAACGTTCAAATTTTAAATTTAAAAATTAGTTTCAAAATTAGAATTTTGAATATAAATTTAAAATAATAATTTTATTCAAATAATAATAATCGTGCGCACGCACGTCATGGCCAGCCGGCGACGACGACGCGCGTAATGAACCCAAGTTCATGTAAGTCATCTCCCCTTCACAAAAGAGTCATACCCCAAGGGGCACACCCTTAAGGCTCAACAAACTCTATATACATACACCTCCAAGCCTTTTTGTCCAAGCAATGTGGGACTAAAGCTTATGGCGGGAAAACCAAAGAGAGTCCAAATTTCTTTTGAAAAATTCAAAAGCTCCAACAATCCCACACTTGATTTTTTTTAAAAACATAAAACTAAAAATCATTTTTTTTCATCGAGCAGTATATATTAATATAAGACTTGTGCATAAATAAAGGTGTTTATCGACTTGAACCTTTATATAGTGTTGATGATTTAGATTTAACTAGAGTAACTCGTAGTTTTGAACTCTATCTCTAACATCATCACACACACAACCTTATCAAGGTGTTGTTCATAAGCCCGTGCTTTACGGCCATGCACATGTATCCCAGTATAGTGAATGCTCTAGAGAATTTTGCCTAAAATTCCATAGGAAGCGGCCACACTTCCACGTTCACATATGTGATTCTATCAAGAGTACTCCTGTAGCTAGGTACCCCACTCCACATAGAGTATAGAATTCATTAAGAGTTAATATTAACTCATCCTTTTTTCGCTTCAGGATATCATGCTCAATATGATTCTTCTGGAATAGGGCTAATAATTATACTAGCATGATTCTCCACATATCACTTCGTGATTTGTTATTACCCTTTGAACCTATTTCTCGGGATCTCCGGTCTATAGGTTGGGTTTCCCTCACAAGTGACTCTTCATTCTAAGGGCATGCGTCCCATTCCTTTCAAGGTTTTAAAAACCTTTTCTCGAGCTAATCCTTTTGTCAAAGGATCAGCTAAGTTATCATCAGTACGTACATGATCCGATCTCATAGCTCCAGAGTTCATATACTCTCTAATAGTGATGTGCTTGCGACGTATTTGTCGCCTTTTTCCGTTATAATTACGGTTCTGAATCTTTGCAATAGCTGCAGTACTATCACAATGGATCAAGACAGCTGATATCGGTCTTTCCCATAGAGGATGTTCTGATAACAGGTTTCTTAGCCAACCTGCTTCTTCACTAGCTGAAGCTAGTGCAATCATCTCAGACTCCATGGTGGATTGAGCTAAGATAGTCTATTTCTTGGATTTCCAAGATACAGCTCCACTAGCTATGCTAAAAATATAACACTAGTTGCCTTGGAGTCATCTGAAAGGGTGTTCCAATCAGCATCGATATATCCTTCAAGGACAGCGGGAAACTTCTGATAATGTAATCCGAGATTCATGGTCCTCTTAAGGTACCTCATGACTCTCTTAATAGCATGCCAATGCTAAATAATAGGACTGCTTGTAAACCTACATAGTAACCCTACAGCATAAGCTATATTAGGTCTAGTGCAATCAGTAGCATATCTAAGACTGCCAATAATGCTCGCATACTCAGTTTGTCTAACACCGTCGCCGGTGTTCTTAAACAAATTAACACTAGGATCATAAGGAGTACAAGCTGGTTTACAATCAAAATAATTATATTTCTTTAGAATCTTATCAATGTAATGAGATTGATTCATAGAAATTCCATGTTCAGACCTAGTTATTTTAATTCCAAGGATTACATTAGCTTTACCAATATCTTTCATGTCAAAGTTTGCACTTAACATGGATTTAACCTTGTTCACAACATGAATGTTTGAACCAAATATCAGCATATCATCAACATAAAGACATATAATGGTGTAAATATCATTTTCAGATTTATAATATATGCATTTGTCACTTTCATTAACAATGAAACCATCAGATATAACAAGGTTATCAAATTTTTCATGACATTGTTTAGGTGCTTGTTTCAATCCATAAAGCGACTTATCTAATTTGCACACTTTATCTCCTTGACCAGGAACTACAAAACCTTCAGATTGATCCATGTAAATTTCTTCTTCTAATTCACCATTAAAAAAAACTGATTTAACATCCATTTGGTGTACTACTAAATCATATATAGAAGCAATAGCTAATAGTACACGTATGGATGTAATTCTTGATACATGTGAAAAAGTGTCAAAGAAATCTATATTTTCTCGTTGTCTAAATCCTTTGGCTACCAGACGAGCTTTATACTTATCAATAGTTCCATCAGGTTTCAATTTCTTCTTAAGAATCCAATTACATCCTATTGATTTACAACCAGGAGGAAGATCTACTAGATGCCAAGTTCTATTTGACTCAAGAGAGTCTATCTCATCATTAATAGCCTCTTGCCACAAGTTGGCATCTACAGAGGACATAGCCTCTTTATAGTGTCAGGATCTTCTTCTAAGGTATAAGTATAGAAATCAGAACCAAAATCTTTAGATAATCTAGCACGTTTACTCCACCTAGGTTCAGATTCTAAATTCTTATCAGGTTCATCAATTCTACAGATATGTAGGTTACTAAAACTAGATCCCCCACTATTCTTTGATTTAAAAGGATATCTATCTTCATAAAAATCAGCATCAATAGATACAATAACAACGTGATCATTCAAATCATAGAATCTAAAAGCTTTGCTATTAATAGCATAACCAATAAACACACATTCATATGCTCTACTACCAAGTTTCTTCCTCTTGGGGTCAGGAATTCTAACATAGGCTAAACAACCCCAAGTCTTAAAGTAAGACAGATTAGGTTTTTTTATTGCTAATCTGAAATATTCATATGGAGAAAATTTTCTTTTGGACTTAGGAACCCTATTAAGCACATAGCAAACAGTCAATAAAATCTCTCCCCACCAATGAGAAGCAGCACCAGAGTTAAGTAAAATAGCAATAACAGATTCAGCAAAAGTTCTATTTTTTGGCCTTACCAATTGTTACGCCTATTTGACCGAGACCCCAAAAGACACGAGCCCATGAGCCCGACTACTGGTCGAGAGCCCATCTGCATCCTCAAGCCCATTCAGCAAAGGCCCTGTAAGGGATCTTCTCGAATGTCGATCCGACCCGGCCCCGATAACCCGCTAAGTCACTCGCCCACTCCTGCGAAAACCGTTCCCCCGAATGCGCGACCACTAAATGGCGGTAATGGGGAGGTGCTGGAAGGGCGAAGAGAGCGGTGGCGAGGGGGCGGATTGATGGGGCACGATCGAGGGCAGGCGTGGGACGTGGGCCAGAGGCAATCACGCCGGGAGCTCTACAAAAGGGCTAGGAGGACGACGAAGAAAAGGACCGCATCTGAGGTAACAAAACCTAAGGTACTCCATCAACGACCTCGTTCCCCCAATTCATCTCCTTCCTCCCCCGCCCGCACCGAGAGACGCCGTTACGATCTCCTCACGAGTCGGACCGTCTCCGCCGGGCCTCCTTTCTCAGATCTCTGTCTGACTTAGGCATCGGAGGGGATTTGGCCGGAACCAAGGTCCGGCCCCCTGACGAGCGTTCTCGTCTACGCAGGTGGACAGCTGATCAACGGGCCGAGGCTCCCCCTCGCCCCTCGCCGACCACGCAACCTGCCGGACGATTGAGGCTTCCCCTCGTCGTCCGATCGCCGAAGCCAAGCGCAAACCACCGAGGCCGAGCGTCTCGACCCGGGCCGAGGCTTCCCCTCGCCCTTCGCCGAACACGCATTTAGCCGGACGACCGAGGCTTCCCCTCGTCGTCCTATTTCCGAGGACGCGCTCGTCTGTCCGAGGCCGAGCGTCTCAACCAGGGCCGAGGCTTCCCCTCGCCCCTTCTGCACCGATTCGAAGCCCCCGAGGGACCCAAAGCGGGCCCCTTGACCACGTTGACCGGGTTCTCCACGGTCAACGCTTTGTAGTGAGAAAACACTCTGAAACACCATTCATTTCAGGTGAATATGGAGTTCTTTTCTCATGAATTATTCCATGTGCATTATAAAAATCAACGAATATATCAGAGTCATATTCAGTTCCTCTATCAGTTCGTAATCTTTTTGTGTTCTTATTACATTGATTTTCAATTTCGGTCACAAATAATTTGAACATATCAAATGCATCACTTTTATATTTTTATGAGATTAAACAAAAGTATAATCAGAGAAATCATCAATAAATGTGATAAAAAGTTTACCATTCCTAGTCAAAACACCATCAAATCCACATATCAGAATAAATTAAATCAAGAGGTTCAAATTCTCTAACTACTGATTTATGTGGGTTTTGTTGATTTTGGCTTGACTACAGAATTCACATTTATTAAAATCATTTAAAAATATTTTTGGAATAAGTCCTAAGTTGTTCATATTGTTAATAATGTGTTTGTTAACATGACAGAGTCTAGCATGCCCATTTGTCAAAAATAAAAGATATGATACAAGCTGATATTAGAATAATGCACAAGAATGCCTTGTAAGAATGCCTTGTATATACCAACTCAATAGCAATAGCAGTATCAGACAACAATGATTGTATCAAAACAACAATCCAATTCAAATTGAATATGTACATCCATATTCAAAGTACCTTTTAAATAAATGGAATCTGGAAAATTGATTGCTTGGAATGGAAAGATTTAAACATCCAATAAATAAATTGTCAGACATGCCAGCTTTAAGGAGAACTGAGAAGCAAGATCTTCTGTATGCTAGTGCATGGAAGTGGAGTGTGATTAGTGGTAATCAACTCATTACTTTTCACATCTATAAGCATATGAACAATCTGTCAATTCCCACACATAATGTGATGTCTACCACATTCAAAAGTAGCATTTATGTGAAGAAGTTTAGTCATGCTTGAAATAATGTTATTTCATATTTCCTCATTGAAGAACATTGCTTGCAGTAGATGTACATGTGCATCAAACAATGTGGTCGACACAAGAATCCATCTCCTAGGCCTTTTCTACATGTTCTAGTTTCTTTTTGGCAGAACATAAACCAACGCTTTCAATTTTGTGATTTAAGTTTTGTCCAACCAACACTAAACATGTTGTATAACATCAAAAGCAGTAAAGTTGCTAACTGAATCCATCATTCATGACAATATGGGGGTGAAAAATGAACAATCAAATATTTGCCAATGTCAAGAAGTGGCTATGGTCATCGTTAATATATATATGGAGGTGATATACTAGCTTGCAAAGAAACTTTTTAATCATATTGACAAAGGGAAATCAAGTTGGCAGCAATTCAGACAATCAATATAGCCAAAATCAAAATCTAGATAAAATTTTCTGCCTTCAACGATTGGAGTGTGATCCAAATCCTTCAAAATGGAAGGGTTTGTTAAGATCAGATGTAACTAGGACAATATCGGTTTCGGAAGTCATGTCAGAAGCGTCTTAAAATTGTTGTTGCAGAAACCGAAAAATTAGGAATGAAGTTACCAAATCCTTTGGGTTGAGTCGCGGACTAGGTCGCTCTCTTTAAGACGTTTCGCGGCTCTGCCCAATGTTGTGCAAGCAGTGTACAGCCTCGTCGTCCCCAGGATAAAACAGCCCAAAATCTCCTCTGTCAGCGATCACCTCTGCACTGGAAGATGATCGGAAAGAACCAACACCACACAAACAAAAATCTTCTGCTCGGAATCGAAAGAGAAAAATTTTTGATGGAAGAATTTGCATGATGAAAACAGAGAAGAAAGAAAGAGACTGATGGGGATTTTTTCGCAACAAAAACAGTTTCTATTTTTGTTTTCGCAGCTTAAAAAGGAAACATATTTTCCCCCCATTTAAAATGAAACACATGCAATCATTTTTATAAGGAAAATATTAATGGTAATAATAGGAGAATAATGGACGTTGTTAATGGTTGTTAAACATGGCAAATCAATGAGGAATGAATGCCATAAATGTACCACGATTAAAGCAGAAGTAATGAACGTTTAAAGATGGAAAACGTTCAAATTTTAAATTTAAAAATTAGTTTCAAAATTAGAATTTTGAATATAAATTTAAAATAATAATTTTATTCAAATAATAATAATCGTGCGCACGCACGTCACGGCTGGCGGCGGCGGCGACGCTCGTAATGAACCCAAGTTCATGTAAGTCATCTCCCCTTCACAAAAGAGTCATACCCCAAGGGGCACACCCTTAAGGCTCAACAAACTCTATATATATACTCCTCCAAAACTTTTTGCCCAAGCAATGTGGGACTAAAGCTTATGGAGGGAAAACCAAAGAGAGTCCAAATTTCTTTTGAAAAATTCAAAAGCTCCAACAGAATGGGCACATTTCCTCCGGAAAATGGAAGGCCATACATAAGGTTTTGAAAGTGCATTTTGGTAATTTAATTTCATATATGAGCCCTTTAATTTTTTAGGGTTTAAGCTTTCTTAAACTTATCATGTTTTCATGGACCATTAAACGGGTAGTAGATTTCTGACCACTCAATTAGGTGGTATATCATGCTACTTAAAAACCGATGAAGTAATTGACAAGGACTTAGTCCGCACAATCATTTTTTTCTCCATCGAGCTTGCCATTGTAGGATGCATGAGTTTGGTCATGACTCGAATGCGTTAGGAATCTGACACAATATCAAACAACACGTAAGTGTGCACATCGGAATATATGAAAATAAAGTGTCGCCAACTAAATAATTACAGAGTTAGTATCTTGGAAGAATCAAAAGAAGCACGAGAAAACCACCATAGAGTCAAAACCAAGCAATCACACATAGATGTAAGGATTTATACTGTTTCGGCCCAACCTATGGCCTACGTCTAGTCTTCCATTATCGTGGTTTCCACTTTATCAGAGATGATAATTCGAATAAGACACCGACTACAAATCTACTCCAAGCCAATATGTGCCCTCTTGACAAAATAACTCTAGCACTCTAGCAATTATAATGTCTCATGCACACAACCAATGAAGAGATCTTACCAGAGACTCTAGAACAAGGAAGTCCTCCTATTCCAAAGCTCGTAGTCACCTCGAAGTACTTTTGTCACCTATTACCGGCAAAAATCCGCTTCTCTCTTGAAGACGCAAGGAATTCTTCTCAATTCTCTTCGTAGCGTGATGTCAAAAGTGTATCTCTTGGTATTTATATCATATGAATCCTTCCTATGGAAGTAGATGATGTTTTAGATCATGTCCGTCCGATTAAAACCCAATAAAAATCAATGGTCCAGATTAGAAGCTGAAATCTGGGTGTAATATGTTTTCTACGTATCGACACGACCGTGCTGATATGCGGCACGGCCGTGCACATAACTGTGTAATCTACTTGTAGCTCCAGAACAATCGACACAGCCATGTCCCAATAAAATAGAGAGTTTCCTGTGTTGCTAGATCCGCACAGCCGTGTTGGGTATAGCACGGCTGTGTCCAATCTGTGACAGAAAGATGATACTCCTGTACTGACACGCATGGCCGTGCCAAAACTAGCACGACTGTGTCACCTCCCAGATTTCAAATTTGAAGCACTAATCAACAGTAGGCTCTCATTGAATAACGAAGTTGCAGTTACAAGCTAGTAATACGTTGTAAGCTGTCATTGTAAGTCGTATTGTCCTTCGAGCATGAGCAAGCGATACTTTTGGAACTGTCTCATGTTTGTTCTTTTTTATATTGCCCCTTTGTTTGTGGACAAATAGATAGGATTGTAGGTCATCCTCTCTATTATATTGAGAGATTGGGAGCTCGAGGAGAAGAATTATCTATGTTAGATTAGTATAAATAGCTTGGCCGGATAAGAATAATTGTAAACACATGACATGTGTGGCTATGCCATATATTCGCCTTAAAAAATCAAGCATCCCTAATTTTTCAGATGATTGGAACTGTTCATTTCGATCTTCATATTCTGAAACTCTGAAATATCAAATATTGGAGGAACCCCAATGGTTTTGTCCGTTCATCCACACACTATATATTTAATGGTTTCGCATGAATATAACCTTTTGCGATGTGTGGATGAATGTGCAAAACTCTTGAGGTTCACTTGATATTTGGTGTTTTAATGTTTTAGAATGCGAAGAATGAAATGAACGCATTTGATCTTTCAAAAAAGTTTATATGAGAAGTTAGAGTTTTAGAAGGACAGATGTGGCTTAACCGTCGTATGTTTCCCATTATTCTTGCGGTTGTATATTAGACTGGAGACTTATTTGAGTATCAACAAGGGAAACGAAGTGTACACGCATTGCACCCATCGATATACTAAATACAGAAGACTACATGTACTGCACGCATTGATCCTACAATATATTTTTTGATACATCAGAAAGCTGATCAAAGGCGTGCGCGCATTCCGCATTCATCAGGATCGATTCCTGATGGTCCCATTGAAAAGATCCTACAATATTCATTATACTTAACATAAAGCGCCACATACTACATATCTATATTACAATTGAGGGCAGATTTTGAATTTGTCCTATGTGGCAATGTCACATCAAGTTATGGAGGGAAATTTTTGGGTTGAAGAGAAATTTGTTGGGAATACACAAAAACATTGAAATTAGGAATAGCCTTTTGATATTAGTTATGGAAAAAAATGTTGTGTACACACACATAATCTCATCTTGGAAATGAACGCGAGCTGTGGGAGAATGAACGCAGGATATGCTGCCAACTCATTGATCCGCGTTGCAAAACCCTGTAAAATTTTGATCACATCTGCTAATAATTTCTTGATGTTTGTTTAAAATTAGTGGGTCCAAGATTTTTAAATGTATATGAAGCCTGCGCCGAAGGCGCCCACGAATTTTTTTAACGCTGATTTGGTTGTTTTACGTCGAATTTGTTGTTCTGCGTCGAAGGCACCCACGTCGAATTTGGTGTTCTGTGTCGAAGGCGCATGCGCTGAATTTGTTGTTCCGCGCCGAAGGCCCCCGCGCTATTTTTTAACGCTGATTTGTTGTTCCGCGCCTAAGGCACCTGCGTCGAAATTGTTGTTTTACGTCGAATTTGTTGTTCTGCGCCGATGGCACCCACGTCGAATTTGGTGTTCTGTGTCGAAGGCGCATGCGCTGAATTTGTTGTTCCGCGTCGAAGGCACCCACGCCTAAGGCGCCTGTGCCGCTAAATATTGTAAGCTAATTTGTTTTTCTTTTAAATTTTGGCTTTGAAAAAAAAATTCGGGTAACAAAGATTTCGCAAGGGAAAATCTTAAATTAATCGTGCCCGCAGGCACGGGTTATGACTAGTAAGGCTATATTGTAAAAGCCGAGTCCCATAAACGCATCAATCACCATCATGCGTTATCCATGGCTTTTTATATAATGATTTCTAAAGATTTCAGGCTATATGTTTCTATTCCTTTTGCTTCCATTTCCAAAATTTATGCACCATGATTTGAATCATCACAAAACAGAAATGTTAAAACTCTTTTTTGATTATTCAACACACACATCTTTGAACAAAGTTTACTTAATCTGAAGTGTTCTCAACTATACCCTATTAGCTATGAGAAAAAAAAATTAGAATTCACGGTATGTGGTTGCCCTTTAATTTATCCTTAAGCTTAGATAGAAAAACCCATGAAAACTAAATTATTTTACTTGAGAAGATACAATGACTGAAATCAGAACCATCAGAAGTGTTCTTTGTTTCCATCCGATGATGGCTAAATTTACAAAAACTACTAAATACTTTGGTATTTTCCAGCAAAAACATCATAAAATTTGAAAATTAAAGTTAACTATAAGATACCATGTATGTTACCTTTTATAAACTTCTTACAAGTATAATGTTGTTAAATTAGATAGTTTTTAAAACTTCATGATAGTTTTCTTAATAGAATTTTGTGTGTGAAAGTTTTAAGCAAACCAAAAGCTTGATAATTAACTTAATTTCCGCAGAAAACATCAAAATATTTGCTGGTTTTGATAAATTTAGCTATTAGATAGAGGTAATGGAGAAGCTAGACCTAAATGCATGGAAAGTTTTGTTAGGCATCATTGTCTCAATATTCCCAATAATTGAGTCCTACAGCTGGATATGTAACTGATCTAGACAAGTCTCTGGCCCACCATGTTATTCAATGTCCTACACTTCTTGGGCATCTCACTAACAATCAAGATTGTCTCAAATGAGCTTTCATGGCTAATATCTCAAGTTAATTTAGATTTATGAGAAAAATGATCCAAAATCTTTTTAAGTACTTGTTTAAGTGAATAATGCTGGGCAGACTTGAAGATTTGGTGTCTCGTGTCTTTTAGAATACTAAAAGATGGTGGCATGCCAAAGAATTAAACCAAAGAGTGAACTTGGTTCGATATACACTCGGCTGAATATGTTTCGGCTCATGAGTCAACCACGACTAATACTATTTCTTGATACAACGGAAAGCAGGAATTGAACCCTTGAACTCACACGACAGAGGGAGGGCGAATACCATTAAGCCAATCGGCTCGGAATTGAAGGAGGACTTATACTTCAATTCCTGCTTTAAAACACTCGTGGCCAAAGTGACCGCAAATGAGGCTTAAATTTAGATAAAAAAACAAAGTAACCAGTAATTGTTATTCTAGTAATTAGAAGAAGGTACATGGATGCTAACCTAATTTACCCAATTATTAATAATATCAGACTTTACTAAAGTTTTGTTGGATGACAATATATATTAATTAACATGAGTCCCATATCTAGAACAAGCATCAAGAATCAAGAGCAAGCCCCAAAATCAGGCAAAAATCTTAAGAACAGATTTAAGATGCTCTCTTTTTATGGCCACAATCAATGTTTGTAGCTTTTTAAAGCCAAAACCTAGGTTTTTGTTGCCTTTTGCAAGGAAGCATTTAAACCCTAGTTCCATCCTTCCAAGAATTTGGTCAGGGGACCAAGGGCCAATGCTTAATTCAGAATCCAAACCCTATGGCTAAAAAAACAGAAGCCTTGCATGATTCTAAGGGATGAATCTATTCTTTATTAAAAATCCATCATTTTTTTGAGTCAATCATCTATATATTAAAACACAAAGGTTTTTGAATTCTAGGGCTGACTGGGACAAGCTGATGTCATGCTGATGTATAAAGAGGTTGATAGAAGAATGGCTAGGATTTAATCTTAGTAAAAGAAGGGTTGAGATGAGTGTTTGGAAAACCCACCACTTTTTTCCTTTTGTTTTCAAACCCCCCACAATCACTACATTTGCGCAGAATACCACATATTTCCCCGTTTTGCTTAAAAAAACCCTCTCATTTCACTTTTTACCCACACACCATACACACACACACACACTTATGCACTTACGCAGAATACCGCTAAATTTTTTTACGCTAATTTGTTGTTCCGACTCAAGTGTGCCCTCACCGAATTTATTGTTCTACGCCGAATTTGTTGTTTCGCACAAATTTGACTGTGTAAATAATGTTTGGGAACAAAGATTTCGCGGGTGAAAATCTTAAATGAACCGTGCCCGCGGGCACGGGTTATGACTAGTTCTTAATAATGGGCTTATCTTGCACATAATAATGGGTTGGATTTGGGCCGGATCCGCTTATTGATATAAAGTCGATAACTACGGCATCCTGCTGGATTGATAAGTTAAAAATTGGTTGGGCTTTGTTGGGAGGTTTTTTGGCCCCTCAACAATGAAAGATCGTACATAGACGATGGTGGAGATGACGTAGCAGTAGCTGAGGTCGGCAGATGACGGAGATTGTAGGAAGACTGGGTGAGCTAGCCCTCGGGTTGGAGAGACTTTGGTCGAGCTATCTTAGTCCGAGCTATCACCGGCAAGCCCAAGCTATCCACGAGCCGTATCCGAGCTATCGGCGAGTTCCAACCTCCGAGCTATGGACTCTGACATGTAAGCTATTCGCAACATGAATAATTCGTGAGGGTGGGCCGTATCTGGGGTCTGACCTAAGCCCCTCAGATGCTTAAGTCGGTAAGAGACTAAAGATGGCTTGTCACGGCTATGGCCGATCTGTTGGAAGATCGTCAGTAGTTGTTGCTAAGCTAAGAGAGGAAAGCGTTAGGCCAAAGGAGATCCGGTTTAGACAATACATGAGGTCGGATGTGTGATCCGACTTGACTATTGTAGGTGATCGTATGAGGACGATCCAAAGGAAGAAGAAGAAGATAAAGATCATGTCCCCATTCCTAGCAGAAGACTTCCATGTCATGTTTGGAAGAAGATGAAGAGTTTCTCCCCCTTCTTGTTGTTCCAGAGTTCCTTTATAAGGAGGAGAATGAGAATATAATTCCATGTAATTGATGTCACATTAACGACCCGCCATTGATGGTGCGTAATGGCACATTAACAGCCTGCCATTGATAAGGTACAATGGTCTACCATTGATGTTGCGTAATGGCACATTAACGGTCCGCCATTGATGAGATACAATGGTTTACCATTGATAGTGCATAATGGCACATTAGTGACCTGCCACTGATGGTGAATAATGTCCCACCATTGATGATGAATAATGACCAGCCATTGATGGTGCATAATGGCATGCCACTAATGGCTCCTTGTGAGCGAGATGAGGGTTGACCCATTCAACTATAGAGCTTTGGGACGTAGGCTCGCTGAGCATATTATATCTGTAATATTAGCCCCCATCTCCTGAGCTCAACTGTTGAACTGTTGAAACAGTTGAGGTTGGCTGATGTAATCTGATCGATCACATCGGAGTCTTCAATCTCCCAAGGAAGCCCTGGTTAGATGGGCTGTATCCTCGTCGCTGCCATAAATGAAGAGTCCCACCAATAATTTGGTCGTAATATAGACCGGGCCGCTCTCTTCATTCGAGGGTCTTTGTTGTTGGCTGAGACAGATCACCGAGATCAGACATACAGTGTAATGCTCTAAGAGGGATATATTAGGATGTGTGTTGTATATACTTATAGTTTTATGAGTATTGTGTGATATATTTGGATGTAGTGTATGTCTTGGTGTTGTTTTCTATATCTTAGTGTGTGTAATAGTAGTGTATACTAATATTTGATGGGTGTAGTGTCCATGTATGCTATGGATGGTGTGGTGCGGCTTGTATTTGCTTGTATGTATGGGCTGTGAACTTGTGATGTGTGTATGTAAGTAGTGTAGACGTGTGTCTATGTGTATAGTGTATGAGTATGCATATGTAGGAGCGGATGTGCGTATGAGGAGTGTGTGGATGTTTATATGTATGGATGTGTAAGGCTAGTGTGTATATTTATGTAGGTGTATGGATGCATACTATACATGTGTGCATGTCTCCTTGGAGGTGTAGTGCATTGTGTAGTAGAATGTAGGATGTATGTGCATGTTGTGTGTATTAGTGTGTGTATGTATGCAAGTGTGTAGGTATGTGTGTAGGCTCTAGTGTGAATGTGGGTAGGGTAGTGGCATGTGATGTAATTATTTACACAAGTGAAGGGATAATTTCATAGCAAGGTTTTCTTGTAAAAACTTAGAAGATGAAGGGTAATTTGGACTATAAGGGTATTTTAGTCATTTCACCCTATGGAGGCTTATCTTGTGGATATGTTAGAGGGCAAGAGAGAGATCTAGAGACCTCTTCTCTTCATTTACAACACTCTTGGCCGAAATTCACTAGGGAAAAAGAAAAAAATGAGGAAAATGATAAGAATAATAAGAAAGGGGAAGAGAAAGGGGAGAAGGGTTTTTAGCAAGATGGATTCTCCTTGAGGCTAGGAGCTAGGAGGAGGTAGGAGGCTTGGTAGAAAGCTTGAGGGCTTGAAAATTCATCATCTTGAGGTTGGAAACCCTTTTCTAATGGTAGATTATGTTAATCTTGGTCTAATTATATCATTTTCTTGATATGGGTTAGCTAAATTTGAATCCAGATTCTGTTGCTTGTTCATTTGATCATTTCTCTTAATTTAGACATGAATAAATTCTGCAAAAATTATATACTTGTAGCTCTTGAAATTCTATCCCAGAATCATATATATATATATATATATATATATATATATATATATATATATATATATATATATATATATATATATATAAAAATATATATATATATATATATATATATATGTTCAGTTCAGTAATTAGGGGTAAAAATTCTATCTTTGCAATATATCTGATTTTCATCTAGTCTGGACACTTGAGCTCAGTCCCTGCACACTCCATAAAAATTGGTGTTATTAGTCTCGTTGTAAAGATAACAATCTATTCTACAACTTTCACCTATGCCATGTTTTCGAGATTCTAACTGCAACGCAACTTAAATTAGCAATTGTTACAGCTTTTAGGCCTTGTCTGAAAAACATTTTTGATATATCTCACCAAACAATTCAGCATAAATAACCTAGTTCATATTTCTGCATGAAATTTTATGTGTGAATCCAACACTACAATATCGACAACTTTTATTTATTAAGTTTTGTCAAATTCATAAAGGAAATGTATGATATCTGCATGCTTTTGTGGCTGTCAGCACTTTTCCAGCAAGCTGCGTTGAGTAAGTGATATATTGAGATGTGATTTGTTATTAATCTTACTTCCTCTATTAAAGCTTAATGATGTTACATGAAAGGGAGTTCATTGGTATGACTTTACAATGGATTTACTAATTTACTCGTGGCCATGTTCATCATGCCCACCAAGTATTTGTCAAAATGCCCCAATGAAAGTAAGTTGAGTAAATATGAGAATTTCTCTCTTGTATATTTAGGCCATGGGCCAAATTATGAATTCGATATTAGAGGCATGTGTGGCATGGAATCATATGTATGTTTTGATGGGGTTGATGTGGTTGTGGTGAAGGGCATGTCACATGGTTGCATCACTCTTGATGTTTAAAAAAAGATTTGCTTCAGAAAATGGAAGACGATGAATTACGAAGCCATGCCATCATGACTCCTAAATATAAATTATGATGTTTAACTAAAATGAGCTTGGAATGTCTCAGTCCTCCCTAAAGAGGGTGAGTTTCCAAGATGGGATTTGGTGGAATATTTGAGTAAAAGCAGCTATAAGGACTGGACTTGGGAGGTATACCCCAGTGTGAGTGCTCCACTGGTAGGATTTGAAGAGATATGTGATGCCCACAGAGCAATGTACCGAGTGATGATGTATGTTGATTCTATCTCACTCCTATTAGAGTGATGGGAGAGTTCGAGAGGCCCCGTTAAAATTCATCAGTGCTCGTGTACTACTGGCATGGTAGTTTGAGTGCCACACCACCTTGGGGTGAGGTCCATGTCCTTATGCCCTGCATTTACTCATGGTTCCGAATAAACTGTGAAAACTTGAATATACTGACCAAGTTCACCCCTTACGTCCCGTTGATTTTACCTCCAGTTGTAGTTGTAGTTACTATCCTTTATATTTCTTGTGGTGCTAACCATCTTTTCTTGTAGCAGCTCGACACCTACGGGCAGGTATGTTCCCTTTCATTTGCATGTCCTTCATTTTATGCCATGTCTCATATTTATATGCATTACTTGTGGTTGTAGAACTTATCATAAATAGTAATTTGTATAATCTGTAACACAAAATATGACATAATGTGCCATTAGTGTAGTGGTTTCCTACTGGGGCACACATTGACGTGTCCCCGTTGTCTTTCAGGTTGTTGGTAGTGACAGCTGAGGTGGCTAGGAAGAGGCATGATAGTGTTGGGGTGTGAGAAGAGCGTGAGCGCCATGTACTTTTGGGTTCTCCTTCCTGGGCTGGGTTTGTTGATTTATATGTGATGTATATAGATGTTGTATATGACATGAAGATAGATATATAAGAGGTCATGCTTCTGTGTTAGTATCACTGTTGTCTTTGAGTTTCTCTGTGTTGTCTCTGTGTTGTTCTGCCTGTTCGTTGGGAATATTACACGTACTACCCCAGCAGTGTGCAGGGGCCTGCGGACTCTTTGTATTTCTTTCCCTTTCTACATTCGTAACATTCGCTACTCTGGAAAAATCTGGGACGGATTCGTACTTCCCGGGTATCTTTGGGAGCGTGGCGTTACATTTGGTGGCCCATGCATGTCTCCTCACTGCGGCTGCATAAGGGTAGTGCGTGTAACGTTCCGAGTGTAGTTGAGTCTTGAGGTGGATAGATCTTCCGCCTTAGGGTAGATCCTTGCAGCTAGAAAACCTGAGGAACATAATTCCTAAGGGTAGATATGGATTGTGTGTGTGTGTGTGTGTTGTCATGTATTTAAGTCGATATATGTGTATGATGAGTAGATTAGTGTGCATTCTCATAGGCCTATGTCTATAACTATGATTGTATGAAAACTACTGTGATGAGAAGTTGTGTGTCCATTAGTGTGCACGATGGTGTGTCATTACATATATATGTGTATATATCTGTATGTGTAGTGTATGGATGAACTATGAGAGGTATATTGTATCTATTTGTAGCAGTGCTATATTGTGTTGTGTGAGGGGGTATTATAAGTATGCTGGTAGGCTTATATAGTAATACTAGAAATTGCCCGTGCACTTGGTGCACGGAGCAAAAATAACCACCAACGAACATGGCCGCAATGCACGCGCGAAACCGGGAAGGAGCGAAAAGCGTGTGTGTGCATGTCGGCAACGGCGGATGGTAAAAGGGGAGCGAATGCACGGACCCCCAAAAACCAACCCACACACAGTAAGGATGCGGGACCCACACGTGTGTTTCGATGAGTGCAAAAACGAGTGAAAATGAGAATAATGGGTTTAAGTGTGTTTAGTGTCTTGGGGTTTTTTGGTTTTTTTGCTTGGGGGTGTGATTTTGGGTGTTTGGGTTTGGGTGTGTTTTTGGGGGTTGGGTGGAGTTTTGTGTTTTTGGGGTTTTGGGTTTAAGAAGGGTGTCTCATGTGGCGATGTGACATTGCCACATGGGACAAAGATTCAAAAACATCCCTCATTTGTAATATAGATAGATCCATATATAGTGTTGACTATATTGTCTTGCATCTATGGTCGACTATATGGTATTGTGTATATTTGTGCATTGTTATGTGCATGCATTGTGGAGTCTATGGGTATCGTGTATATATATGGTGATGTATATTGTGTGGCTAGAATATGGTGGTGTGTATGTGTGTATTTGAGTATATGTATGATGATCCTTGTATTAGGTACAGGATGTGTGTTTGAGTATATGCATGTTGATCCTTGTATTAGGTACTGGATGTGTGTATGCCAAGATTTTTTGCGTGTTTCCTCTACTAGGCTACCTAGATATGTAGGTATGCATGTCTGAATATGTGATTGATATTGACTGGTGTACTTGTGTTGCTATCTGGATATACTAATGGATGTAGATATGCTACTTGTATGTATACTTGTATGTTATAGATTGCATAGATGGTTGATGTATAGATATTTGATGTATAGATGTATGTGTGTAAGTGCATCTATACATCAAATACTTGCATATAAAATGCATCCATCTTAGTCCGTGAGCATAGTTTTTGCTATTAGGTCTAATGTTCGTAGATCTTCGCCATAAAATCGGTACATTTTAGGCTTTGTAGACCTTCAAGGTCCAAGCATCGTTGCTCTTTTTATGTGCATATACAATCTTCGGTATGCTCTTAAGGGATGTGCTTCTAATTTTTCTTTCTTTTTTAAAAATCAATTTGTTGAGATCTCATAGTGTACATGTAAATATTAAGGATAAATTGAAGTAAATACTGTTATACTTTATTCAATTCTAGTTTAACACCATTTATACTGTCATTTTCTAAGATAATATCCATTGACTAAATATTTTGCTCGTTTTTATGTTAATATGGGCATCAATTGCTGTCACTTGGGCTCCATTTAGCTTAAATTAGTTTGCATGCAACTATGTAAAAACACGATCATGTGGCCAAAGTGAGCGCAAATGAGGCTTAAATTTAGATAAAAAACAAACTTATTAACCAGAAATTGTTATTCTAGAAAATTAGAAGAAGGTACATGGATGGATGTTAACCTAATTTACCCAATTATTAATAATACCAGTCTTTACTAAAGTTTTGTTGGATGTCAATATATATTAATTAACATGAGTCCCATATCTAGCACAAGCATCAAGAATCACAAAAATCTTAGGAACAGATTTAAGATGCTCTCTTTTTATGGCCACAATCAATGTTTATAACCTTTTAAAGCCAAAACCTAGGTTTTAGTTGCCTTTTTGCAAGGAAGCCTTTAAACCCTAGGTCCATCCTCCCAAGAATTTGGTCAAGAGACCAAATGCCAATGCCTAATTCGGAATCTAATCTTTATTTAAGAATCCATCGTTTTTGAGAGTCATCATTCTTGATGATGGGCGTTATCTTGCACGTAAGTGCGGTAACGGGCTGGATTCGGGGTGGATCCGCTTGTTGATATAAAGCCGATAACTACGGGTCCTGGTACAAGCTTAAGCGCCGTTGAAAGTAGCGGCGCATGTTAGCGAGCCTCACAGCCAGGGCGTGAAGCCCTGCCAGGCTCCGCGATTGATCAATGAACGGTGCACGCGGCTCTCGTGCCCATGCTTGCTAGCTTTTAAGAGGGTGGGGGGGGAGCCACAGGTTGATTTGGATTTCTCACGGAGAAGTGCCGGTGACTGCAGTCGCGCATTGGACATTGGATTCGCTCTTATCATCGTTTTGTTCTGTTCCCAAGAATCTCCCGACAATACGAGGCCACCATGTCCCCAATTTCTCGTGGTGGTCCGTCGCAATCGAGATGACAAGATCGTGACCGTCCATTACCTTCACATTGCACAGAAAATCAGGGAGTATAACGCTTCATGAAACCCAATTTCAAGTGGGTTAATTAGGAGCCAGCGTACATTGTGATGCTTGTAGCAAGGTAAAAGATGAGACCAATCACAAACACACATGAGTCGAGACAAATGTTTAAATGTGCTTTGAAATTACGTGTTTTTAAAAATTATATGGATATGGCCAGTAGCCTGGCTCTAAAAAAATTCGGATTTGAAAACTTTAAGCACGATCTTTGTTTTGGAATGACCATGACGAGGGATGCTGTCTTTTTTAGGGCTGCGTGTTAACAGGCCATCGGGCCAGGCCAACCCATTTTCATCTCTACTTGCAAGTTGTAAAATTGAATGTGGATGACCTTTCTAAGTGAAGCCCAGCATACAAGCCCAACACCAGAATTGGCAATTGCGCAATTCAGCCATCTACTAAAGGCTCTTTGCGTCATTTTATGTCCATTCTTCCCTCTATATATAACCCTAATCGTTTCTAGGGTTTGTCGTCGTTAGTCGCCTCTTCCCATCATTCCAGCTTCAATTTTTTCCTCCTCTCAAAATTTCGCCTTTTTTTAGGTTTGTCTTATAATTTTTGTATTTTCAAGGGCTCGTTGATGCAGGGGAGAGCTTCTTGTAGCTCTGAATATACCCACAGGTTCTCTGTGGGGTGCCCGAATCAGTAACTTATCGAGCCCAAAATCAAAAAAAATCAGGTGGTCTCATAGTACGGGCTCTGTGCATTTTGTTTGGGATTTTTGGATTGTTTTGATTGAGAGTTTTTTTTATTTTGCGAAAAAATAAAGAAAAATCTCATCATCGCCATTTCCCCCAGGCTTCATTTCTCATAGGCCCGCCTCCAATGACCATCACATTCCAATTTGTTTGTGTTTTTGCTCTGCTGTGTTTATTGAGAATTAATTGGAAATTTTCCAATTTAAATTACGTTAACTAAGTTTTTATATAATATATTTGAAAATTTATAATACATTATTGAAGCAGGCGGAAGAGTGGAAGAGTTAGAAGGATGAAGAGAGTGGGCGGGTAAAAGAGGAAAATGTTCAATGGCAATCCTGTAAATTTGACTGCAGTCATGTAAATAATTGGGTTGTGCATTCAGCTATTAGGTCTGTGCCGTATAACAAAGGTCTGTGCGTAGGGGTGTGCGGGTCTGGGTATCCTGTTTTGTTTATGTTATCCGGACCCTACCCTGTAAGAGATCGGTTCCTAAAATTTGGACCCGGAACCTACCCAGTTGGACCATATACTCGGACCCTACCCGGACCCTATGGTTCCGGGTAGGTTCCGGGTACCCTGTAAAAAAATCTAATTCGTGATGTATTACGAAAAATGATTTCCAAATGATCTGTGCATGACAATTACCTCAAATACACATGAATAAAGATCAAGCTGGAAGTAAAATATTGTCTTTAGTCTTTTTCTTCAGTGATAAATGTATACTGATCAGTCATTTCTACTAGATAAAGCAAGCTAGACATATGGAAGAATGATTCATGTTTACCTCTACTGCTCTTTTGAACGCATAAGAGAACAATATGATCTTTGATTCAAATGTATTGTTTAATGAACTTACGCGTTGCTCAGAACTTCAGGATGCAAGTTGTACTCCATAATATTATAAGTTCAAATTAGATACATCCAGGGTGGATCACTCTTATATATTTTGATCATTAATATTATTATATATAAAAAATTAAATATATAAAATATCGGTTCCGGTTCCGGGTACACGTTCCCTATAAATGGGAACCGGAACCGGACCCGATACCAGTCGGTTCCTAATTTTCCTATCCGGAACCTATCTGGAACCGATAACTATCTACCCAGAACCTACCCGTTCGGGTAGGTTCCGACCGGGTATCTGGGTACCCTGTACCCATGCACACCCCTATCTGTGCGTATGACAACTTATAGGGTCCAACACAAAGGTCTGTGCGTATGGCAACTTACTGCTAGGGTCAAATCCAAGTGTGCATCTTTTCACTCCAAACAAAGAGCCAACCCATTTCTTATTAACTTTATGCACAAACACAATAATATATAGGATTTAATGTAAAAAAGTTGGCATTTGATCTAATGGACTATGTGTTAAAGACACAAAAGAACGGAAAGTTCAAGCCTCATATGATCGTGTACTCGTTAGGGATCATCTTTTTATGTCTGGCACATGATCTATTAGATCATGTGTCACCTAATCTACATAAATCCTTAATATATAAAGAGTAATACGAGGCTCTAATATATAAAGAGAATTTGAAAACCAGGAATCCACAACTGATTTCACTCGGATACACCCACTCCTAGAACCATGGACCGCAATTAGTTCGAGTGAGTTTTGGTAATGTCCTTTCTCTTCGAGTCAAGAACAAAATCAGAGCATGTATTTGGGAATTGTCATTAATTGAGGTCAACTGCTACCATAAATATCTCTGCTGACGTCAAAACGTTCCATTATTCAATCTGGTAAATTAAATTAAATAGCATTGCTCTTTGTTTGATAGTTTAACGCATCACATACTATTATTTTCTATGCTAATGTTAGAAGGTATCAGGACTCAAAAGAGAGAGAGAGAGATTAGCTTTCTTAGCAAAAGAATGAGTAACCATGGCACTAGGCCATGGTTCTCTATATATTCATATAATGAGGGGAGATGGAGGGCCTCAAAGAGACCAAATGTCCCCATTACTCCTAATAATGGGGACCAATGAAATGGGTAATGCCTCCCTCATTCATAACACTCACCCTTATCCATTCATCACTTTGGTCTAAGTATTTGAGGCAAAGAGGGGTGGATACTTCTGGATCCAGAGTAAGTGTGTTTGCTTCGTTAAAACCTTAGCTGTGGAAAACCCAGTGGGAAAAACCCAACAGCTTAAGGAAAAAGAGTGCAACCCACAGGTTACTCCCCCCCTGATCCGTACAAGCTTCAGGCTTGCAGGTCTTTCAATTGTCGCATACCAATGTTCTTTACAAGCTTTACAAAAGTACATTTGGGCAAAGACTTAGTAAAAAGATCAGCTAAGTTGTTGCAGGACTGTATCTGCTGAACTTCGATCTGCTTGTCCTCCTTTGGTTCATGTGTCCAGAAAAACTTGGGAGATATGTGCTTCGTCCTGTCGCCTTTAATGTAGCCCTTTTGAAGTTGAGCAATGCATGCAGCATTGTCTTCAAACAGGACGGTAGGCTCCAAATCACTGGTCTTCAGGCCAGTAGATTGAAGAATGTGTTGGACGACGGAACATAGCCAATAACACTCTTTGCTTGCTTCATGGATCGCAATGAGCTCCGAATGGTTGGATGATGTAGCTGTTGTGGTTTGCTTTACCGATCTCCAGGAGCTAGCAGTACCTCCGTAGGTAAAAACAAAACCTGTTTGGGATTTTGCCGTGTGCGGATCTGAGAGATAACCTGCATCAGCATAACCAAATAATTTGGGGGAGGCACCTCTCAGTAGTAAAGTCCAAGATCAATGGAATCCTGGAGGTATCGCAGAAGATACTTTACTCCGTTCCAGTGGCGCTTTGTAGGCGCTGCACTGTGTCTGTCTAGAAGATTAACTGTAAACGCTATATCGGGACGCGTACAGTTAGCCAGATATAGAAGTGTTCCAATGGCACTGAGTTAGGGTACTTCAGGACCCAGTATCTCCTCACCCTCTTTCAGTGGACGGAAGGGGTCCTTATGTACATCTAGTGATCTTACGACCATAGGAGTACCTAAAGGATGACATTTATCCATACGAAACTTGCGTAGAAGTTTCTTTGTATAATTAGATTGGTATAATAGGATTTCACCTCTTAGGTGTTCTATCTGTAAGCCAAGACAATACTTTGTTTTGTCTAGGTCTTTCATTTCAAAAGTATGTTTTAGGCTTTCAGATATCTCATTGATCTCTGCAGGAGATCCTATGAGATTTAAGTCATCTACATATACAGCTATGATGACGAATCATGTTCCCGTTCTTTTGATAAAGATACACGGGCAGACTTCATTATCTGTTCCTCAAATTTATAGGGGTTTTTAGCATATTTGTCCCTTAAATCTTGTGTATTTTGATATCTGTTCCTCAAATCTTCATATTTGCCCTCAAGTCCCTCAAAAGTTAGTATTTAACCTTAATAGTTCCTCTCACTAACTATCTGTTAAAATCTTAACGGAAATGAGAATATTTCGTTAGTATTTAACCTTAATTTGCCCTCAAGTCCCCCAAAAGTTAGTATTTAATCTTAATAGTCCCTTAAATTTTGAACGTTAACCTTAATAGTCCCTTAATTTAACAGAATATTCCCTTAATTTAAAGGACGAATATGCTAAAAACCCAAATTTATAATGCATCATTGAAGCAGGAGGAAGAGTGGAAGAGTTAGAAAGATGAAGAGTGGCGGGTAAAAGAGGAAATGTTCAATGGCAATCCTGTAAATTTGACTGCAAACGTGTAAATTATTGGGTTGTTCGTTCAGCTATTGCGTCTGTGCGTATAACAAAGGTCTGTGTGTATGACAACTTAAGCTAGGGTCCAACACAAAGGTCTGTGCGTATGGCAACTTACAGCCAACCCAAGTAACATTATTTGTGCATCTTTTCACCCCGAACAAAGAGCCAACCTATTTCTTATTAATTTCATGTACAAACGCAATAATTTATAAGATTTAATATAAAAAAGGTGATACCTAATCTAATGGACCAGTTATCAAGACACAAAAGGATGAAAAATACAAACCGCATATGCTCTTGTACTCGTTGGGGCCAATTTTTTTTGTCTTGCACATGATTTATTACCAACATATAAAAAGTAACACGGGACTCTAATATATAAAGAGAAATACAAGGACTCGATTTGAAAACCAAGAATCCACAGCAGACTTCACTCGGATAACCCCACTCCAAGGACCATGGACCGCAATGCGTTCGAGTGAGTTTTGGCAATGTCCTTTCTCTTCGAGTCAAGAACAAAATCAGAGCATGCATTCGAGAATTGTCATTAATTGAGGTCAACTGCTACCATAAATATGTCTGCTCACGCCAAAGCAGGCCCTTGTTCAATCTGGTAAATTAAATTAAATAGCATCGCTCTTTGTTTGATAGTTCAACGCATCGTGTACTATCATTTTCTATGATAATCCATTCTAACCGATGATTTTGATAGTTTTTTTTGTTAATTTGGGTCTCACGTGAGATCACTTGCTCCCAATTTATCATAAATTAATTTTGATTCGATTATATAAAAACTCACATTATGTCCTAATGATCGCGAGATGGGGGTTGTATTTACGTCCAAAGTAACAAAATAGTTGAACATGAGGTGCTATTTTAGAGAATGATAGTTGTTTAGGGTTGTTTTCTCACCACCGAAGTAGTTGGATGATGATTCGGTTGTAGTAGCTTACGTGGTATGACGTGTGCAGTTGATTGGGCACTAATCAAGCTGAACCCTGGCTGAGTAGGCTTCGGTCCGAGCAATTGGAGTCATGACCACCCTGTATCTAGGCTGCCAGCAACACGAGACGCTCGTCAAGGGCGTCAAATCTGGGGTCTGACTTGGTCCCCTCCGATGCTTAAGACAATCATTGACTTAAGGAGGGCTCATGGTAACTATGTCCGACTTGTTCGGAGTTCGTCTGCTAGTTCTCTCATCGAGCTATGGATGAAATGTATAAGATGTAGCTACTACTTAACTTTAGGGATTGTCAGATGATTAGAATGTCCGAGGGTGTGGAATCAGCCAAAAGTCCTTTACTCATTCTGAAATTATACGTATAGGCATCAGACGTTATATGGTAACGTTATATGGTAACGTCTGAGTCATTATGGAGCTTTATTGACTTTGTATCCGAACCGTTACCATTGCTGACGAGCCGAACGGTCGGTCATTGAATGCATGCATTGATGATGAGTTGAGCGGTCGGTATTGACGAGGGAGCCCAACGGGCGGCTCTACTGTCACCTTAAATGAAGAGTCGGTTGGCCTCATGCATGAGTCTCAGGGCTGGTGGGCCGAAGCCATGGGCTTGGGCTTGTCTGTTCAAATAATCAGCCGAGTGATCATTGAAGATCGGCCCAGTGCAAGAGAAGGTCGGCCCAGTACAGTATCAATAGTATATGGATGTAAAGTTAAATCGAAGAAGGTGAAATAATGTTTGCTCTAATTTATGCATGTATACATTTGGGATGACGTATATACGCTAATACATGAGAATAGCACGTATTAGACGGCAATTGATTTTCAGGACAACTAAAAAAAACTTCTTTTGTTTCTATTTAAATGGCACTGTTCATGTTAATTTTTATATCTTCAATTATAAAAATTTAACGATTTTTACACATGAACATTTGGCAAATACCTAGGCAAAATGCAGGCAAGACGTTGACGCAGTTATGTTTTATGACAAATGTCAACATCAACTATACCGATTGTCCAAAAAAAATAAATGAAGCTTGATGTAATTTTGGCTACCATTTGAGGGTGGATCGGACAGCAACCCCTCTTTTCTGCTTTTGATTGTGTTGCTGTAAGCTAAATTTTGTCCTACGTGATACAACAATGGGCCGGTCCAAAGACCGTCTGGTTATTTATCTCAAGCCAGCAAGCCCAACTGCGGCCCAATAGCCTTGACGCCCCTCTCGTGCGAGCGTCTGTCTCCTCGTTCAAGGCGACTGGTCAATTGATCGTTGAGCTTCTTCAATTAATGTGTCGATTCATGATCGAGACGTTTAAGGATTGACCGTTAGCTCGTCATCAATGCCGAATGCAAATACAATAAAGTATCCTAAATGATCAGGTGTTACATGCAAATGGCATTCTTCAAACCATCGTCCACAAATAGTCTCTCAAACAACGGGAGATGTGACGACTCTCAGATAACCAACACTCGGTGTACTCTAACATCTGCTCCATCTTATACATTTCCTCCATAGCTCAGCCCTATAGCTAGCAGACGACCTCCCAACAAGTCAGACATAGCTACCCAGAGCCTCTTTGAGTCATCTACCGACTTAAGCATCGGAGGCGATTTGTTCGGACTCCAGATCTGACCCTTGACGAGCTTCATGCATTACAGACAGCCTACTAGCAATAGCTCGGATCCTACTTCCACAGCTCGGATCGTAGCCTATCAAGACAGTGGACAGCTCGCCCGTTGCTCAAACAGCCGCCTACGTCACCATTCGTAGTCATACTTCAGGTGTTGCAACAACCCAGTCATTCGACTACTTTAGTGGTGCGAAAACACCACGAAACACAACTATACCAAGCGTTGGTCATGTTTAAAAAAATTACCATACATCCTTAAAAATACAAAAAAAAACTGATAAATTTTCAGAAAAAATTCACAAATCTTCTAGTTTCAAATAAAGGATGTGTACCTTAAGAAAAATATTTCAATCTCGTGGAAATAAAAAAATCTTCCGTGGACAGTACATCCAACTTGTCCATGAAATCAATAGGGATATGCAAGGAAATAATCTAAGGGAAAAAAAAATATCATACGCTAAGAAAATAATTGAAAAAAAAGTCATACGACAATCGCGGATCTGAATAGCATTATTCATATTCCTAAAAATGATGACTAGACTATTCCATGATACGTTATCTAGAAACCTCATGCAATAATGTAGCTCGCTGTCTGCGCTTGTACCAGCATCATGTGAAGGACAGCAAGCCAGAGACGACTTGTGCGTAGCAAAGACAAATAAAAATAGGGAGCATGTGGGACTAAATTAACTAGCAGACAAACAAATTCGATGTCGATTCTTCGTTCTTGCATCGGATTAGGGCCAGATCGCCAGCAAGAGGTGACAACGCCGAGAATAGTTGCTCACCGACCGCAAGCCTGAGGCTTTGCTTGCTGCCTCCAATAGTCTTTGCCTGCGTTCAAACTCAATTGTTGAATGGTTTCTTGGGACTTGGATTGTAAGTGTTCATGAAAAAAGATGGGAGAAAATGTGTAGGGGGCAAAAAGTTAAACCCCGCTACCATGTTCTCTGTATTTTTGCACGTGTTTCATCAGAAGTAATCACGTCGAAAATTAGGCAAGACTTTGATAGATCTATTCTATTTGATTACTTTGGAAAATGATAGGAAAAGAGTGACATTTTAGGACCAAAAAACATGTTGGCCTTTTTTAGAAAAATCAACTTCTGAGCATTTTTCTCAGAAAATGCTCGGAGAGCTAACGTTTATGATTATCCAACTATTTAAGCATGAATCTTAATTTTCATTTGTAACATTTTAGTTTAATTAATAATAAAGCGTAATTTTCTGTGAGTTGAGTAGCCCAACACAGGGCAACAAGCAATTGCTCAGATGTTATTCTATCATCCCTCCTTCGTGGGGAGCGTGTGATCGAGACCCGACCGATACAACTTTTACCGCTTTCAGATGTATAAAAAGAAAACCCAAAAAAAACGGCAGAACTTTTATTAGTTCCTCTATGAGGCAAAAGCTCATCCCAAATGTGATACAAAGGCACTAAAGCACCCCAAAAAAACACAACAAATTAAATATTGGGATGGAGAAAAAACAAGAGGAGCTTCAATCCACGAACTAACTTCCAAAATCTTGTAGATATATGCACGCACTCAACTCCGGCTACCTGGGCTCAACGCAAGTAAGCGTAACCTCATTTACAGAATGCACCTTGGCCGAACTACTGTTTGTGCTCGTCGACGATCCATCGTATGACCTCATCCCCGGCCCGAAGGACGGCGGCATCGTCGGACGGGAGAGCTCCATTTGCTCGCTCCGCAGCATGATCGCGACCGACGACATCGTAGGCCTCTCCTCGGGGCTGTCCTGGACGCAGAGAAGGCCGACGTGAAAGCATCTCCATGCGTCCACCATGGAGTATGAGTCGCCTAGCATCGGATCCATGAACTGCATCGCTCTATCCTCGTTCCATAGCTTCCATGCCTACACGATACACGTTGCGGAATTGTTAGAAAATGAACAAGATTGAGAGAGGCCGCACAACTAATGATATTTGTGACGTCATAATTCCTTACCACCACAACAAAACTTCATAGTTATGAGAGTTAAGGGAAATATTTTTATGTCTTTTTTATGCGTCCAGTGCGATTTAAATCCAGAGTGGCTTTTATATCATGTTAAATTCCTTACCACTATACCAAAACTTCATAGTTATGACGAGAGTTAATGGAAATATTTTTATACCATGTTAACATAAGGGTAAGATTAAGAAGGAATCCATAACAAATGATGCTATGAATTCACAGTTAGGGTGTGTTTGGTTTGAAGGAAAATGAAAGAAAAGGAAAGAAAGTTAGAAGGAAAATTATTTCCGTTGTTTGGTTGGAAAGAAAAAACAAAGGAAAATGAAAACGAAAGAAAACAAAGGAAAATTTTTATTAAAACTTTTCTTTGAGATTTTCCTCTTTTTGACCCAAGGAAAATGAGGGAAAAGAGATGTAAACTAATTTCTCACATTTTCATGTATTTATATTTTTTAGCAAACATAATTAGTTGTTATTTTTAATGAATCCACGAATTATTCTTAAGTTTGTATCAAAAAATCATGAATAATTCGTGCATTTTTCAAAAAAAAATTCGACTTTCTTCCCAATTTCTATATTTTCCATTCAACTTTCTTCCCAATTTTCCTTGGTAACCAAACATGAGATTGAATCTCATTTCATTTTCCTTTTCTTTCTTTTTCTTTTTCCTTTTCATTTCATTTTTCTTTCTTTCCTTTTCCCACTAACCAAACACACCCTTAGTAGTTGAAATCATATCTACTAAAAAGCTTAAATCCAACGGGTAATAACTTAATCACTAACATATGAACACCAATTTCTTTCAGTTTTCTAATATGAGCCTAATCACTTAAAAAAGAAGCATATTTCTTTCATGAAACTACATTTATTGGCATCCAAAATTTAGTCTTGATTACAATTTGGAAAAAATTGCAGTCAGATTGTCTATCTATAACTTCAAAATGTGAAGAAGAAAAGTACCCTTCTATTTTGAATTAAAACCAATATTTAAGCAACAAAATGACAATTTATAAAGATCTAAGACATATCTACAAACTATCGCTACAATTTCTCTACAACAACTTAAAATAAACTAGCTCAGAAAGCTTCATGGTTGATAAATATGCCCTAATTAAGAACAATGAACAAACTTTTATGACTAACTCTAGCTTGGCTAAAGGCTTACATGGATTAGAAGAGTTTGGCCGTGTCGTTGGAGGTAGGATGCCCCGTTCCGTTCGCCGCTTAGAATCTCTAAGAGAAGCACCCCGAAGCTAAACACGTCGGACTTCACGGAGAATACGCCTTCGGTTGCATACTCAGGAGCCATGTATCCGCTGTTACACATTACGGAAATTGAGAATCATAAAGTATACATGAATCTTTATGTTTAATGTCAATATTGTGTTCATTAAGTTGAGACTCATGTTGTATCCTATTCTGACATCAAAAACGTAATCTATGAAGCAATCCGTTCAAACCTCCAACAAGTATGTCTCAATGTCTAGTACGAAAACGCAAAGAAAAATGGCTTACAAAGTTCCGACGACTCTTCCAGTTTCAACCTCGTCCTCCTCCCCCTCGAAGATCTTCGCCATCCCAAAATCCGAGATCTTGGGGTTCATATCGTTGTCCAGCAGCACGTTGCTCGCCTTGAGATCCCTGTGAACAACCTTGAGCACCGAATCCTCATGGAGATAGAGAAGCCCCCGCGCAATCCCCACGACGATGCGATGCCTCGTCTCCCAGTCCAACTCTCGCTTCTTGCTCGAATCTGATACATCGCAATTGAACGGATTGAATTCACATATATACATTGATGGCCATATGTACATGCCCATAGGGACTTGCATGGGCACGTCCAAAGCCCAATTGGTTATGCTCCATTCTTAGCTCTACGAATACTTCGTTAAGGATCATACTCCTTAACGAAGGATTTGTAGAGATGGAAATGGCCTAATTGGTATTTAGGCGTGCTCATTCTCATCCTTACACACGCATTCCGATATCCAAACAAATTACCAAATAAAAACGCGTCTAGGCTCCTGTTGGGGAGGTACTCGTATATCAGCAGCTTCTCCTCTCTCTCGACGCAGCACCCCAGCATCCTCACGAGGTTCCGATGCTGCAGCTTGGCAATCAGCTCGACCTCGTTCTTGAACTCCTCCGTCCCTTGCCTCGACTTGGTCGACAGCCGCTTCACCGCGATCTCCTTCCCTCCTTCAAGCATTCCCTGAAACACACATGACATACAGAGTCTAACACCCTGGGCCTTAAGCCGTAGCTAATTCAGCAAGCCAAAAAATCGAACACTTGATGTGCGTACCCTGTAAACAGGGCCGAATCCGCCTTCTCCGAGCTTGTTCTCCTTGGAGAAGTGGTTTGTGGCAGCTTGAATCGTGCAGAGATCCATAAATGGCAAGTCTGAGCTTGTTTGAGCCCTGGCCTGGGCTACTTGAGCTTTTCTTACGGCTGCCATTGATTTTCATGCAAAAATCATTAAGCCAATGTAAAAGAAAAAAGTAAAACTTAAAAAGAAAAAGAAATTGCGCAAACAATACCATTTCTTCTTCTCCATCTCCAGCAGTACAAGCAGTAGAGAATAGAACAGATGATAACAACCACCAAGATTGAAGCCATGATTGGCATTGCAGAGGAGCTTGATTTGCTCTCACCCCCTCCTGAAATTTACCAAAAAAAACAATTTTTTTTAAAAAAGATATTAACATCAAAAGAGAAGTGGGTTGCACAAATAATGCATACCTCCATCTGATGGAGGAGGCGCTGAGTCTATCAGCAGACGACGATTGGAGGCCTTGTGTAGTATCTTGCGACCAAAATCGACCGAGCTCGATGAGCTCGATTCATCGATTGAGGCAGTGAGTGCTGCATTGAAGAGGAGAACGAAGGGGAGGAGGAAGAGAGAGGAGGTGGGCTTCATGCTGACTCATTTGGTTTGATATTCTCATTGAATGCTTTTGTATGGAAGCACATGAGACGCTGTTGGTGTGAACCTGAAAGGGGAAGTGTACGCGCTGGCCGGGGTCACCGCGCGTGCTGCTTACCAGCTACGCGGGAGGTGGTGAGGGTATGGGGACCAAGTTTGACTAAGTTGGAAATCAAATAATATGGGTGGTGATTAATTTTGTGTGTTAAGTCTTTAGATTAGACTAATTAATCTTGTTAATGATTTTATTAAAATAAAATTTGGGTCGGTGCGTTGGACCTCGGTAGGAAAAAATAATTTTTTCAATCCCATGCCCATCACACTATCGGTAGGAAAAAATAATTGATGACGTGGACAAGATTCTTGTTATAGGCGAGATTTTGATGTTAACAGCACTGCATGAGATGCTCTATGATTGCCTTAATTAGTTAACGGGAAGCTTAATGCCAGAGCATTGTGTGCAGCAACTTCTTGTTGTTTATTATTGTTTATTATTTTGATTACGTCTGTACTTGTTTTGGTTAATACAAATACCATGACTAGTAGCCTATTGTTAATTATGACAATTAAAATGTTGATACAAATTATTACGTGAACGTGTTTTTTTTTTTGAATAAAAAATAGATGACAAATGGAGCAGAAAAAAACACCAGTGTCCAACTCTTTCCACGAGGGCAGCTGAAAGTCAAAGGGTCCAAGCGTTGGTGGTCTTGGGATCCGCTTTTGGGATTTAAGCTGACCTTTTTAATACAGAAAGTCCTTTTTGAGATATTGGGCTAAAAATTCAAAAAAAGGACGGCTGTTCTAGGTGGTGTTGAAGTTAGCTCGATTGAGTCGCTGATGAGCCATTGGTTTATTCATCCTGCTAATTCTATATTTTGGATTAAAGTTGGGATTCGTATATATTGGATACTACTCCTCATGTGTTTCAATCTTAAGAATATTATTAATGTCCTAAAAGTTTGCATCAGTTTAGAATTCTGCTAGAAATCTTACTCATGTTAACAATCCTAACTTAATTTTAACTCAGAATTTTACTACAACTGAAATCATGTTCGAGTTCGGATTAGACTTAAACAACATGGCACATCTTACTCATGTGGCTGGTAACCTTTTTATCGGACGCCTGATTATCTTCTACTTGGTGAAAAGCTAACGAACTAAACTTTCTAACGGCACACGTCTAATCTCTAGATTCAAACTCAACCTACTAATTCGATCCAAACATGACTCAGATTTCCGCATTCAGATATTAAACATAAATCCACTTCAAGTTTTCGGATTATAAGTTTGAATCTAATTTACTATCATAACCGAAAGCTTATGGATAATGGATTTGGATATATCTTTATCCAAATTCACCAACCGGCTAACCCATCTCGAATTACTAATAAGATGCAATTGTCAATGCTAGTTATTAGCAGAATAAATGAATACTGGGTATTCTGACAAACTTCTCTCGTATTTTCCACTTTAATATTTCTTCATCTCTCACTCGGCGAGACAGCCTCAAGACGATCACCCTTTAGGTCGATTTTGACTGCCCAGAGTCATCTTAAGTCCCATAACTGACTCAAGCATCGGAGGGGGTTTGGTTCGGAACCCAGATCCAACCCCCCTGACGAGTGCATGTGTTACAGATAGCTCGAAGGTCAACGCTGCAAGCAGCTTGAAGGGTCATCCTGAACGACCCAAGGTTCGGTTATGCTTCGTTCAGAATCATCAGAGATAGGTCAGCTCCAGCCCAGTAGCTCGAGCTTGGCTTTCCCTGACCAGGGTTCCAGCAACCGCGGGTCACACTCAACAGCTGACGAGGATCCACTTCATCAGGGGCGTCCGAGTCTTCTCATCTTACTGTTGACCGGAACCCATCCGTCAGCGGTTTTATCATTGGATAAAATATAGTGATATTTGGAAATGAATCTACACACAGAAGCTATGCCACTTTGCTAACCAATTGTTGACCAGGGTAGAGATGACAAAGTTTTCTTTCCACCTTCGCTGATTCTCAAATGTATTGTTTTGCAGTTATTCTTTCATTTTAAAAAATATTAAAAAAAAGAAATGAGCAAGAGATTCCCACTGCCCAACTAAAATTACTGTACCAAGAAAATTTTTCGTCGAACTTGCAAGCGCAACCCTTTCCTTTCTCCAAGCTTTTCATATCATTTCCCTTTTCTAACGGAAACAGAAAAAGATTTCCGTTAGACGCTAAGACCACGTTCTCACGATAAGGGCATTGTGGTCATTTAGTTGCCCAGCTGCTACCAACAGAATCCGAACATCCATGGTTTTGGCTTTCCATCATGCGGGAACTAACATCATCAGGTTGTGAATTGACGGAAACACCCTCCAAACAGAAAAACGTGTAGTGATCAACATGGGCCTCTTTAAGCTCCATGTTGCCTTTAATTCCTCCAAAATGCCCATGTATATAAGGCTAGCATTCCCTACTACTTCATACAAGCCCACAAACGTGTAGTGATCCCTGGCCGATCCTCCGTCAAGCCTTGTCACGGGCTTTAATCCACTACTATCCATTAACGGGCCGTTTGAGAGACGGTGACAGAGGAAAGCTTGTGGTGGAATGCACCAGAGAGGGCATTGTGTATTGGGAGGCGGACGCCGATGTTACGATTCGACAACTGAGGGAAGCGAACGGCGGCATCCGGCCGCCATTTCGACGTTTGGATCACTTTTTGGTTGATGATGTTTGGGGTTGTGGGTTGGTCACTCACACTCCCTTATTGAGAGTACAGGTACAAATACAATTGCTAGTATATATCATTATACGGGCCTTTAATTAACTGGGCCAAACTCATGTTGGGAAGTCACTTACTTTCTGCTATTTTCAGGTAACTCGGCTTTCATGCGGTGGATTCATCCTCGCTTACACCTTCAACCACTGTGTTTGCGACGGTTTCAGTGCGCACCAATTCGTAACCGCCGTCGCTGAGTTCGCCCGCTACCCCGCCCTCTTGGCCCCTTCCGTCCTCCCGCCGTGGTCACGTGAGATCCTCGCTCCCCGATCCCCTCCTAAAGTCACTTAGACGCACCCAGAATACGACGAGCTCAGCGGCGGAACTCTACTTCCCGCTACGGAAGTCGACTTCCGTCTTCTTCTCCCACGCTGACGTGGCCTCCCTCAAAGCCCAACTCAACGTCACGGGCCCCACCTTCGATGCCGTCGCTTCCTGCCTCTGGCGGGCCCGGACCCACGCCATCGGCCTAGTGGGTCCCACCAGGCTACTCTTCCCGGTCGACACGAGGTCCCGCCACCGGCCATTCCTACCGAGAGCCTACTACGGCGCGGCCGTCGTCTTCCCGTCCGCCGCCACGGACGCCCGGGACCTCCTTGCCCGCCCATTAAAGTACGCGGCAGGTCGAATATCGGCCGCTAAGGCCGCCACGTCGGATGATGAGTACATGGCGTCAGTAGTGGATTTCACCGAGATTAATGGGAGGAGGGGGTTCTGCACGGGCGCCGAAGTGTTCGTAGTCTCGGACATGAGCCGGCTGAGGTTTGCTGACGTTGACTTCGGGTGGGGCCAGGCGATCTACGGCGGCCCCGCACGTGTTGGGACCGGGGCGTTTCCTGGCATGGTGACGTCAGTGGTGGGGTGTAGGAGGGAGGAAGATGGCGTGGAGGGTCTGCTGGCATTAGTCTCGTTGCCTCGCGAGGCAGCAGATGCGTTCCACTATGAGGTGAGGAAAATGGTGACGAACGGTGTTGCCCCTGGCGCCGTGAGGTTAGCTCTTTAAGTCACGGGGTTGCCGAAGGCGTTATTGGTAAAGTGTGTAGATAAAGGGAAGAAAATATTTTTAAAAAGAGTAATAAATGGATTTTAATTAAAAGCTAAAAATTATATGTGGGTGTCCAGTCTAATATGTGTCATTTATATAATAAATATGATCATTTATCCATTATCGATAGATATCTGTATCAATTTTTTAAGATAGCGATAATAAACTTTCTTTCGAAATATCTGCGTCCCGGTTGGATAACTGATTTCGTATGCGAATCTAATAAAAATACATCTAAACTGCATGATTCCAAACTTTTTCCATTCCCAAATTTCGATATCGTCTAGCTCATTGTAGCATGTTCGATGCACAATGAGCTAGACGATGGTTGTATTCAAGAGAATCATAGACATTCACTAATATATAATAGAATATATATGAATGATTGTGATCAAGGCAGCCGTGAATGATTATAACAATTATAGGAACTTACCGCCTGCAGATCAATGTATTCAGTCCAGCTGCAGATTTTCTATACCAGTAGCCACAAACTTGATAACATGCCACACATAGGATACAAAATTCGTATACGCATAGATCCGCACTCAAGTCACAGAGGGAAACTATTCATTGAGACTTGGAAAATAACCAAAGATTTTCACTGGTTACACATCACACTTGTTCATACGCAAATTCACAATAAGTGACCAAGATATGCATGTCATTCTGAAGTCTGGAACAACAATGTATCATGTAAATACCGTTAGCAACGTTCAACATAAAAAGTTTAAGAGACAAGTCATAATACAAAGGTACAGCGGATTTCATATGCAAAATGATCACCTACAATCCGTCATATGCAAAACGACCACCTACATCATCTTCGGCTGCACAAAATTACTCCAGAAACTTCTCAGTTCTAGAACTGGACCGGTGTTCTGGAGACTAGAGCCCTGCAAACTAAAGAGAGAAAAAGCGATCATTCAATGTTTATTTCCAACTAATGTTTATGCATAGACAATATGGATATATTCTAGTTTGCATCTTTTGATGAACTACTGCAATTGATCCGGCAATAACAAATAAGGTGTTTTCACATTGATGGGTTGAGATGGAAAGCATCAATGCAAAGGGAAGATGAGGTAGGATTAACTACCATGCAAATACACAATCAAGGCATCAGTATGTTTAGCCTCAAAAATGTTAGACTAATTTCTTTCAGATAAAAATTGCTCAATGAATGACAGCAATTAATGACAGAAGGGAAGAAATTAATATTCCAACGTCCTTCGTGCTAGAAAAATTAGGGCTCTGTTTGTTGATCATTCAACTCATTCAGATGTCCATTTCATCAAAGGGTGTATTTGGAGCAGATGGAAAGGGTGTATTTGGAGCAGATGGGAGTTCTTTGATGAACTAATACAGTAGGTCAGACTGACGTTACCACTGACAAACATTTTCAGGAATTGCATAAATTTTAGCGCAGAAGGCAAGCATGAAAGAATGAGAAATGTATGGCATCCATATCATGAAATGTGATTATCAGTTATCTTTTTAAAGATTAGGTTTATGAGGAAACCTATACAGATGGCCTTCCTATTGCCTGGGGCACTCTGTGCACTGTCATCAACCGATGCAACAATTGGTTCTTATTGCTTAAAACAGCTTATAGACAATTAGCAGGTAAAGCTTGTGATCACTGACTAATGACAAGTAAAAGGTTGTTCCCATAGTTAGCAATGAAAAACAGACAGCAAACTTAAAAATGGATACAATATGCAAGGAAGTGCTTATGATCAACTACTGGACACAGGGCGTCCCAAGAATTTCCAGTAAATTGCAACAGAAAGACACTACCAAATGCAAGATTAGAGATCCATCTCGCGTAAGGAGTTTAAGTTAAAACAGAAAAGAAAATGACACGTGCTTTAATGAACAAAATAAAGGTTCAGAACATCAATAGAAGAAAAGAAAAGTTAAACCTTAAAAAGAGACAAAAAGGAGTTAAATCATGTGATTATGAATTAAGGCTTAAGAGAAATGAACATTGATTATAAGAAAACAAGAAGCGAAGTGAGGCGGAACGAAAGAACATCAAAGTTGTGGTGGAAGAATTAGGGAAAGAACTAATTACGGAATTCTACAACTTGGGATAACTTCTATTTAAGGCCTCTTATCATGGAAATCAAATGATTCAACATCTCACACGCCAATATTTTCTTCGGACCCCTTACCCAGGCCATTTATCACCCTTCCGCACACCTCGCATACAAAATATTACTAAGAGGCAAACAATATTTACACAACTTAATTTTCATTCTATCAATCATACCTAATAATTTAAATCAGACTCGTATTTATAGGAGAAGCAAAGTTCTAGGTAAACTCATACTCAGACTCTTAAAGGCTCAAACATCAACATATAATAAAATCAAAGAGAATTCCTTATGACAGAAAACTTTATAAAACTCTTTATAACGCAAAAGGATTCAAATAACAAAATATATGGGCTCAATGATTACAACGAATAAATTGACTTAAAGCTCTGAATACTAGCATGAATCCAAGTTGGATTCCATCAGTTCTCCCCGGCTTTACAAAATTCATCACCTGATAAACACTATCCACCTGATAAACACTGACAAGGGTGTATGGTCCTAATAAAAGTCAACCATCTCTTATAGATGGAAAATATTAAAATGAATCAAAATGTCAACTTACATACGAGCATTTTCGGAAGAATGCACCAAAACCACAAAAGCCAAGAAGGCATGCGAATACTGCTAGCTGGTAGGCTATTGAGGATCAAGGATAACAAAATCAATGTGCTTAACTAGCTTAAATGGTGCATCCAAATTAAGTTCTAATGTATGATAAAAGTACAGCTCGGGTTGTAGCTTAGGCTCGGCCCCAACTCAACCTCAAGCATGGACCCAAACTCAGGATTCAGCTCGAACTCGATTACAGACTCATCCTCGATCATGGGTACGGATGCAAGATCAGGCTTGAAATTAGGCTCGGTCTCAGGTCTCCTGACACCAGTTCAAAGTTCATCAGTGACTTCATGTTAGGAACATGATTTACATTTTGCTTTGCTTGCTGTCTTACATATAAATTGAATGCAGTCTAAATATCTTGAAATTGTTTCGTAAACTCTTTACAACTGTTTGCTAGGAACTTTGCCTCTAACACAAACTATTTGAGTATTGCTTTGGTGAAGGCCTAAGATGGTATCTTTGACCAATACCGATAAGCCTGGTGATTTTCATGAACTTTCTTCACCTAGCTCATGTTTAGTATATAAATATACTTATATACCAAGGATGAGAAAAGAGATGCTCTAGACAATATTTCCAATCTTCGTACTTAAACTGATAAACATATCCACAGAAAGATAGAAAGATAGGATTCGTCTGAATCAATCACTTTCAAATAAAATTTTCGGATAATAATGATAGCATCAATATGAATAAGCACCATATTATGTCATAAAATACACTAAAGTAGCTTAAAATACCTCAAGAGAAGTAGTGTATCCATTTGGCTTGCAACTAGCGCAGACAGGTCGAAAGCCAGGCTTAAAATCAAAAAACAACCTTAAAATAAATAAAAGTGGCATATTAGGTCGGTTTAGTAGCTATCGGGTCAAAAGATCTTAGTACAAGGTTTGATTGAATAAGTAAAGCAGATAGGGCATGAAAAAGGTTCAACTTGTCGAAAATTAATATTACAGGAAAATTAAGGGGGCATTGATCATTCAACTCACAATTTCATCTACGGGTCATTAGGAATTCAACATCTGGAAGTGAAACTTCTGAATGACAAAAGAAAATATTTGTAGAACTTTAAGATGATGTTTATTGGATCTACAACTCTCCTCAAACAGGGTTCTAACTCCGAGTACATAATTATAATCCAGTTTCAGGCCAGAATTAAGCCCTTTGTTTTGCCAGTTACCGAACCTTCGTCCTTTCACGATCGCATCAAGAAACCGATGCTGAATCGCCCAAGTAGCATCATGTCCTTTCCAGTTGATCACCTCTGATCCCCTGCACACCTACAAATCCTCAGGTATGTGGTAGCACAGAGTGTATGATCTCCAATACTTGGCACAACTATGATCATGAAAACTGGGTGGAATATTGGTGATAGCTTCTATGTAACCGGGCCAATTGGCCTCTCTCATATGATCATTAGGTCTGTGGTGTCCTGACGGTACGTCCTCTTCAAGTAAAATATGCCTCACTATAAACTACACTCTTCTATGTGCATCCGCTTCAAAATTTGATGCGTAGCCACATGCAATTTCTCCTCAAGGACTCTCTCCTCCTAGGTACTGTGTGTACCGGGTTCGAGTTATCTGCCTTATTCTCCAGATATTGGATCTCGAAATCAGTTTGGATAACCGCCGTACTCCTCTATAACCATTGCTCCTCCAACAAATACGCACAATAAATCGTCTTCAAGCAAATACGGCCTCGGCATTGCTAATACGATCGCACTCATACACAGAACCAAAGGTACACTGTTGTTCTTTGGGGTTTTCTGCTGCTGGTAAACTTATCAAACACACAAGTTTCTGCAGCAGAACTCTCCATTATACCAGCAGCAGAAAACCCCAAAGAACAACAAGTGTCTGGGTATGTTCAGGAACCTTTGGTGAGACCAACACGGCTCCAACTAACCAAGACAACGACTAGGCGAAACCATAGGAGGCCGGTACTAAATAACCCTAAATTCAAATTTAGAAGTAACAGACAAAAACTGTAATTTAACAATTTAGCACACCTTATTCACAACCGGGCGCAATGGATGTGCTATTTTGTTAAACCACTTTTTACATCTGCTATTTCACTAATTTTAATTACGTGTCAACAAAAAATTGAAATTTGTTAATGAGGCACTAGGAATATAAGACAGGCAAAACATAGAAATATAAAATACCTGGCAGGTTGCCATTTGTTGATTCAATATGCATGATTTTTTCCTTGGCAAATGTCTCACCAGACACTTCCAAGGAAACATTATTGTCCTGTGGCACAACTGAGCTGCTGAATCTACAGAAGGTATTGAAGAGTTTAGCCTTTGACTTGATGATCTCGGCCATAGCAATACTTGTTTCAGATTGACCTGCAAATTATTTAAGATTAATCATATCCTTCAGAAGCTACATTTTAATATTTTTCCAGTTCATACTCTCGGTCATCCAACAAGATAACCAAACCTAATATCCACTGAATAACAGTGCGAGCTCCCAACTGTTCGGCCTCTCTTTTGTTCCTACCATGATCGCCTGAAAAAGTTATTCCATCAAAGACCACAGTTGTGATGAATATTGGAAGCGGCCCATCTAATTTGGATGTTGTGTATGTCGGCAGCTCTAGTTTCATCCTAGCTGCATACTCATGAAGGATAATTTTGCAAAATGCAGCATCCTGGAAGGTATAGAAAATTAAATAAGAGTTACTAATGATATAACAACCTCAGTAGACTAGTGACATTGTGAATGCCCCACTATTATGGGGACCATTGCACTTACCGTCCTGTGTCTTTAAGACAAAGAAAACTCCTATGTACTTCTGCAGGAAACTACACAGTTTTATCACAATTTATTCTAAATAAAACTCTGATATCAACATAAAATAGGAAACATTTTCAAAGCAACTCAATATGCCTATGATTTGTAGATAAAGACACAAGGTGTCGAACGCATGACCGTCCAAAGCCCAGACATATGGTTATACATGCATACTGCTTCCAAATGTATGCATATTCTGAAATATATGTTTGGAGTTTCACTTGTACATGAAAGACCCTAATCTTAGTAAAATAATTTGTACAACAATTAGCTTTTGTCAAAAGGGGCATAACGTTCTTAACTTACATATAATTTTATGATTTTTTAAGAGATTAATAAGCATCTAACAGGATGGGCACACATGTCACGCCGGTGCATTGGACATGCCAGTGTTTGGCTAGGAAAGGTGTCATAGCAACACAATCTGAAATATTGCCCCTTCAGATAAAATTGCATTTACAAATTATTTCAAACTAGAGTAAGGACCGGCAAGCACTTCCCCAAGGACACTTCAGGATTCTTCCTTTTCAGTGATGTTATCTCCTTGTTAACATATCTTCTATAGACTATTGGTTTGCATCATTTAGTTTTCGTGGTCCTACCTGATGAGTTATGCCATATGGTGATCACAGTTGGCTATGTACCTTACACAACAGAGAGGAATATGTGACTTCCGTCTCCATCTAGAGGGCTGTACAGCATTGTTTATAGTAAAACACAACCAAAAATAAACGTCCACAACTACCCACAAGCTTTCCAGGATTAAATTCTACAGGGAAGTCCCTTTGACATAGTCGCACAGTGCAGAAACAAAGATATGATAAAGAAATAGAAAACTGCCAGCATTTCAAACAGATTATGGAACCCATGAGACAGCTCTCTCTCTCTCTCTCTCTCTCTCTCTCTCTCTCTCTCAAACATACATAGGCAAATATTCCATTGCTAAAATTCTTCAATGCAAATACCCCGGAAAAAAGGTATCTTTTTGATGTGTTTTGAATTGTGCTTTCCGAAGGATCAAAAATAAATAAATTCAACCGGTTGGGTGCTATCTACACATATTAATACCCGCAAACCAAAAATTAAAAAAATCCCCAATTTGCCCATCGTTCTGATCAGTACGAGAACGAGATGTTGATGTTCAATTGTTCTGAAACATTTTGTATCAGCTTGATCGAGTGTCGAATCCCATTAAAGTTCTTCCATATTTTTTATTAGGGTATATATATGTCCAAATTAAACCTCAAAAAATTTTGAAAAAATAAAAAAACGGTAGAAATGTTTTCGCACCACTATAGTAGTGCGAATATTTAATAACCGAAAATGACCATACACACACAGAGAGAGAATAAAAGAAATCAGAGAGAGAATAAAAGAAATCAGATGGCACCTAACAATCTGATGCGATTAGGGCTTTTTGTGGGGATTAAAGGTAGGATTTTTATGGATTGTGGACTTCCTACGCTAGGGTTTATAATGCGAAGAACCGAGAAATAATGCTAAAATAATCCCTAGAGCAAAATAGATCTAAGCTAGATAATAATTAATTAATCTAAAGAATTAAACTAGAACTAATTACCTTTTCTCAATTCTTCGATAATCCCCAACCTAGGGCCGGCCGGCCCCTTTATTGAGGGAGGGGTTAATAAATGTCTATTTACCCTCTTGCCCTCCCCACTTATGAATAATCACAAGTTTGGGACCGGGTCCGTGGCGGACCCAAGTCGCCGCCTCCGATGGTAGACCCGAATAACCTCCTGAGCCGGCCCCTCCTCTTGACTAGCCGCCGCAGCCGCATCATTACTCCCCCCCAAAAGTGCCACCTTGTCCTCAAGGTGGAAGTCTGGAAACTGGTTGCGAATCACTGAAGCGGCCTCCCAAGTAGCATCATGGTCGGGAAGGCCCCGCCAACGAATCCAGTCCTCCTGAATCCCGCCTGCGGTCTGCCGGATCCCCGTCAACTCCTGAGGCTCCAGAAGCACCTCCATGTCATCTGTCAGAATAGGTGGGAGAGTGGGTGACAGAGTGTGATTCCCGATGGCTCGCCGTAACTGCGAAATGTGAAACACCGGGTGAATGGTCGAAGTGGCGGGCAACTGCAGTCTATAGGCCACTTTCCCGATCTGAGCGGTCACCTCGAAAGGTCCATAGTAGCGGGCCGCCAGCTTCCCATTGCTCCGACAGGCTAAGGTCCTCTGCCTGTAAGGTCGAAGCTTCAGATACACACGGTCCCCAACCTCAAAGTGCTCATCCCGCCGGTGTGCATCAGCCTTGGTCTTCATGATCTGCTGGGCTCTCAACAGGTGTTTCTTCAGCTCCTCCAGGTATTTATCCCTCTCTGTCAAATGCTCCTCGACCTGGGAAACCGGCGTGGCTCCTCTGCTGTAATGCATCAACTGTGGCGGGTCACAGCCATATAGGATCCGAAATGGGGTGCTCTGTGCTGCCGAATGGTACGAGTTGTTGTATCAATATTCTGCCCACGCCAACCACCTGACCCACTGCTTCGGTGCCTCAGAAGCGAAGCACCTCAGATATGTCTCCACACTCCTATTCACCACCTCCGTCTGTCCATCTGTCTGGGGGTGATAGGCAGTGCTCCTCCGTAACTTGGTCCCATGCACCTTAAATAACTCCTGCCAGAAGCTGCTAATGAACACTTTGTCCCGATCTGACACTATAGAGCCTGGAAACCCGTGCAGACGAACCACCTCCCTCATGAAAGCGGATGCCACTGTAACTGCAGTGTATGGGTGTTTGAGGGGATGAAATGGGCGTACTTGCTGAGCCGATCGACCACTACTAGTATAGAACTGTAACCCTCTGATCGCGGCAACCCCTCAATGAAGTCCATACTAATATCCTCCCAGACTCTCTCTGGCAAGGCTAATGGTTGTAAAAGACCTGCTGGTGCCATTGCCATATATTTGTGATGCTGGCACACGTCACACTCCGCTATCCGCTGGGCAATGTCTTTCTTCATCCCGGGCCAGTACAGCTGCTCTACCTCCGATGCCACCGCCGGTGTGGGCTCCTCACTCTGTACTGTCGCAGTCACAGCCTGTAGCTCCACCAAGAAGCCTCCCCTGCAGTGTGGATCGCCCTGGACATGGCCTTATAAGACACCAAGGAACGGCAGAGACTGGGGCCCCCTTGCAATACCACTGTCCTCCCCCCATGTTGATACTCCATCCTTAGCATCTTCCAATTCGTTCTGGTCTCCCCGAGAGTCTGCAGCCATTTCATCCCTAGGATGACATCTGTACTCCCCAGCTCCAAGGGAAGGAAATCGGCGACGACCTGCTCTCCCTGAATCGCCACAACCACCCCGCGACAAACACCAGTGCTATGTGTCACCTGTCACGTGCCTAGCATCACTCCATACCGCCCAGTACCACTCATCTGTAAGCCCTGTGCCTCCGCCAGTCTGCTGGAAATGAAGTTGTGGGTGGCCCCACTGTCGATCAATACTATCACCTCCTGGCTACCCACCTGTCCCACCAATTTCATGGTGTGGTTCGGCGTGAACCCCACCACGGAATTGAGGGACACCTCTGCAAGGTCCAAGTGCTGGTGCTCCATCTCCTCCCCTGCCTCTAGGGTGATAACCTCGTCCTCTCCCTCCTCCTCGCCAGCTATCAGTATCTGGAGAGTCCGAGCAGCGCATCGATGTCCGGGGGTGAACTTCTCATCACATCTGAAGCACAGCCCCTTCAACCGCTTCTCCCGTATCTCCGTATCGGTCATCCTCCGCACATGCCCCCCACCGCGGGGCTCCTGCCTCCTGTCGGTGCCGCTCCCAGCTGCGGCTGTCGCCCCCTGGCCCGGTGTGGTCCCTGTAGTAGGTGCCGTCCTCTGCCCTGCAGTAGCCGCCTGACTCCTGAAGGTGGCACCGCCCCACGCCCCGCGGGCTCTCCGCTCTGTCTCCTGGTGATCCTCCACCTTCCTGGCCAGCGTCATCATCCCGCGTAAACCAACGGGCTCGAACTGCCTCAGCCCCGACCTCACCGTGGGCTTCAGCCCCTTCATGAAGCATCCCTCCAGAGACTCCTCAGAAACTCCCCGAACTCGGTGGCAGAGCGACTCGAATTTCTTGATATAATCACCAACGCTCCCCTCCTGCTTCAGCGAGTACAGTCTCTCGAACACGCCACCAGCCTGTCCTCCTCCAAACCGCTCCGTCAAGAGCGTCGTAAACTCAGCCCAGGTCTGAAAAGGCTGCTGATGATCTGTCCAGCGGAACCAGCCCAAAGCCTCTCCCTCCAAGCACACCCCTATCGCCCGAAGCCACTCCTCTCCTGGGACAGCGGACACCTCCAAGTACCTCTCCACCCGGTACAGCCAGTCATCTGGGTCTCCCCCCTCAAAAACAGGCACCTCCAGCTTCCTCAGTCGCCTCTCGCCAGTGTATCCACCTCTCTCCTGTGGCTGGAAACCTCCCCTGTGTTGGTATCCATGTCGCCTGTCTGGGACATAAGCCTCAGCTCGATCACGGTAGCCTCCCCCTACTCCATGCCCCTGCCAGTCTCCCTAAGGGTGTCCAAACTCCACCTGGTGGCCTCCCGGGGGGTCCTGGTACGCTCTCCAATCTCCCGTAACTCCCCCAAAAGGTGGAGGCTGAGTCGACGGGCCTCCTGTGATCTGGTAGTGCCCTCCACCCTGCTGAAATTCTCCGCCCGGTCCCCCAAAAGGCTGAAAACCCCCAAACTGCGCTCCTCGGGCCTCGGGCGGGGCCCCCCCAGGGGTCCGGCGGGCCTCGGGGTCGGCCGAGGCCCCCCAGGCCGCCGCCAGGGGCGGCCGGCCCTGAAAATGGGCCGACGGGCCCCAGGCGGCGGCGCCTGGGCCCGTCGAGGACGCAGGGGGGCGGCAGGTGCGGCCGCCCCTCCCAGGGGCCCGGCGGCCCCCCGCCGCCCCTCTGGGGGTTCGTCGGGCCCCCCAGAGGCTCCTGGGGGGTCGGCGGCCACCCGGAGGGTTGCCGGTGGGCCGGAATCCCTCCTCAGGTCCCTTTTTCGTCGTGGCGTGGCGGTGCGTGTCCTTGGTGAGTCCCCCACGCTTGGTCTCCTTGATCGAAGCCCCCGTCTTCGTCTAGATCCGGATCATCTTCAAAAAAAATTGCTTTTTTCCCCTTGTCCTTCGCCAAAGGTGGCTCCTTTTTGCTTGGATCCACTTTTGGCACAAGATGAGCGGTCAACGCCGCTATAGCCTCCGTCAATTCCGATAATTTTGCTTCCGTCTTCCCTTGGTTCTCCTTCAACTCATGGATCTCCCCTCGAATTTGCGCGGCTATTTCAGCGTCTTCCTTCCTTACGTCGATGAAACCCTTGCTAATTTGGGCCTCCATCCGTTCAACCTTCTCTTCCAGAATATCGACTCGCTCCTTGGATCGTGTGCTCGCCATGGATCGAATGCTCTGATACCAATTTGATGCGATTAGGGCTTTTTGTGGGGATTAAAGGTAGGATTTTTATAGATTGTGGACTTCCTACGCTAAGGTTTATAATGCGAAGAACCGAGAAATAATGCTAAAATAATCCCTAGAGCAAAATAGATCTAAGCTAGATAATAATTAATTAATCTAAAGAATTAAACTAGAACTAATTACCTTTTCTCAATTCTTCGATAATCCCCAACCTAGGACCGGCCGGCCCCTTTATTGGGGGAAGGGTTAATAAATGTCTATTTACCCTCTTGCCCTCCCCACTTATGAATAATCACAAGTTTGGGACCGGGTCCGTGGCGGACCCAAGTCGCCGCCTCCGATGGTAGACCCGAATAACCTCCTGAGCCGGCCCCTCCTCTTGGCTAGTCGTCGCAGCCGCATCACAATTTTGGTCAAGTGCCATCTGACTTCCATTTATTCTACACTCACATGACAACATAGCCACACCGGGTCACTCTACTATTTTTTAGAGAATCGGCACCAGTAATTTTGAGGTTTTTATTCTAAAACGTCAAAACATCAAATAGAGTGATCTCAAAGTTTTTTGTTTGTCAATCTAAGGTTGACAAAAGTTCTATTGATATATAACCATTAAATTTTCAACAAAGAGACAACGAGCAAGAAAACTTTAAGCTCAAGTGACCTTAAGATCGTAATCCACATATGTCACATGTTTCCCATTATATATATACACACACACACACACAGTATAATGTATTTATGCAATCGGTGTGGAATATTTTCTAGCTGATACACATATACACAATTTGTTTTTATATAAACTATTTGTTTTTATTCTTTTTAAAAAAATTTCGTACGTGTTCTTCACATTATGGATATTTGACCATCAACTCGATTGTTGCAAAATCAACGGTTTGAGATTAATAGAAATTTTTATAACAAGTGGATCAAGTGTCGCAGCCCCCTAGGGTTCACCATATTTGGGGTTTTGAGTTTTTAGAATGTGTACAACATCGAAATTTTAAAAAAATCATAGGAAAATGATTTGTTTGTGTTGTCAACGCAGGAACCAATATCCTCATGTATACATACACACATGTGTGCGCGTACATGACCTTTTATGCTACATAATTGGGTATCGCTATGCCTTGTGCACACAAGTTCAGAATTTAAACTTCAATGTATCCAAAATCATGTACTTGATCGGTGATTATTTCTAGACATGATCATTGTAATTTGAATCTTCCTAGATTCCCGACAGTGGAGAACAATCGCGATGTGGAAAGCTCCCATATATCCACAATGTGACAGCATGTTGCGGTAGTCCCCCAAGAACGCTCAGGTCTCTCCTTTAGGTGGCTGAGAAACTTATGTATTTCTATTAATCTCTTAGTAGAAATAGCAAGGATTTATGTAATAAATGAATCCTACCCTCTTGATAGGTGGACATCAATATGTTCTGATATCTGACAGCCCACGATAGCATCCTCTAAGGCTAGCAGAAACCCTTGCACCAATTTCCCAAAACTAGTGCTGGTTACCTTATATGAGCCAGTTTGCATTCAGATCAGATCTGCCCACATATAGACCCATGATATGACAAGTCCAACATGCTTCCACCCAATCACTATTATGAGCCTCCCACTTCCGCATGATCAATTTGCAAAAATCTGATTTGCCAATGAAATTAATCCATATGGCACCTATCTATGAGCTGCACTTGTCTGTTGAGCATGCTGCTTAACTATCACAAAGTGCATGCGCCAATTCGCCTAATCACAATGTTTCAAAATATGTACCACATTTCAAAGAATCGCCAAAATATCCAATTCTGTTGGGTTATTAGATTTCACAACACAATTGTCGTCCATCGTCTCATCAATGGTATTAATAGAGTAATAGGATCTTGCTGTGCCAATTAATTCTCCACATCCAACCCATCATCCTTGATGTAGTATGTGCTAATGCTCAAAGCTAATTGTAGAATTTGTAATTCAGTCGTCTATAAGTTGCATATATGAGCAAATCATCATGTATATATTAGAAGAATATTTCTCAAAATTATAAACTTCAAAGTTAATGTTTAAAAAATAAATGACATCGTGGGATCGGCTGTGCTAAGCTCGGAATCATCTCACACCTCACACCATTATTTTCAAAAACTACTGTTCATTTTACGAAAAAATAATCTAGGAGGGAAAGGAGCTAATTACGTTTTTTCACAGAGTTTCAAAGTGTGTGGATCAAGTTCTCTCCTTATTGAGGATACAATCGTAATTACCTACAACACTTCGCACAAAGTTAAGGAATCGTTCTAGCGTTAAACCTATCATTTAACTCCTCCCACTGAACCCGAAACTCCTTAGTAATTCAAATGAGTATTGGCATTTTAGCCAACCATGTGGGCTGAGTCTAGGGTCAGTCTAATGGTAGGCGTGTTGTAGGACAGAACCCGGTCTAGCGTTCGTCGTTGCAGTGTTGCCTAGGGGTCAGGGTCGGGTTTCTTGTTGATTGCTTGCAGTGCAACCGCCAATAGGCCAACAATGATTGCCACGAGCCCAGAGCCCAATCACTGGCTGCCTTTGCCACATAGCACCTCCCCGTATGTTGTTGCGGAAAGGTAAAGCAAGCAACAGTTATGTTGCAAATAGCAGTGCATATGCAAAGCGACAAGCCATGGCTTAGGGCCCAAGGGCCTGGCATGGCCTAAGTGTTTTTAACATCCATAAAACTAAACATATATGATCATTTAAAAATATGTCAAAACTTTAAAAATTATTTCAAGAGAAATAAAAGTATATAACAAATATTATATTTAATATTTAAATATTCAAGTTTCTAATAATAAACAATAAAAATGTTCTTATGCACAACCTACACATTCTCTCAATGAACCTAAACACATATGACCATTCAGATATTAAGAAAAATATATGAAAGTTCTAAAATTGTATCAAGAGCAATAAAATATAAAACTAATATCACATTTCATACTTGATATTTAAATTTCATCCTATAAATATGTTAATAGTGGATATGTGCATAGATCGCTTGAAGGACTAGGAGATTAAGCCGCCTAGCCCGCCCAAATCCTCTGAAGGCGGCTGGCCCAAGGAGGCCTATTTTACGGTCGTCATGTCATCAACTAGTTGTCGCCTATTTGGATCTTATTTGGCAAATTAGTTGGCATGCTCTAAAGAATTCTCATGGATATTTTTGTAAATATGGTATATAGAATGTTTTTGTATATTCATGAAAACGCTTTGATAAGATGTCTTTAGGTGTAATAATGAAGAAGATTCTAGAAACACATCCTAGGCCATTAGATCATGAAAATCGCCAGAAGCCTTAATCTCCACAATTTATTGTGTGAGACCCTCGCTATAAAAGGGACAATGGTAGACCATTTGTATCCAACAAGAGTTAGCAAGCAATAGCAAGTAAAGGCAATAAAGATCTCCACTTCCAAGTTCTCTCGTGTGCCTTGTGAGTGTGAGAATTTGAGAGAAGACTGACTTAACCATTCTAATAAAGCAAGAGAGCTAAATATCGTATGGGATTAGAGAAGTCAAGTAGCTAAATAATCTACACATGACGGTTGGTATTAATGCTTGCAGTTTGGAAAAAAGGATATCACCCAGCGAGATTCCAACGACTCAGAGATGGCAAAGGCCACCAATAGGTCGCATCGCAAGGAGAAGTCCAAAGACATCATGTTGGCATTCGAGGCACGATTGGGTAAGACAGAGCTCTCCGTGGCTGAGGGAAAAGATGAGCTCGAGACCATGGAGGAGTGCATCGATGAGCTGAAGTCCGAGAGGAACAAGCTTCAGTATGAGATGCAAATTGTCTTGAACTCCACCGTCGAAATGCTTCAGAAAAAGGATGATCTCTTGAAACGAATAAATGCTACCTTGAAGGCTAAAGTGGATGCTTCTAATGAATAAGTTGAAAGAACTCAAGGGTAAGTTCAAACAACAAAAGATGGCATGGACGAGTGGAGTGGCCGTCACATATCCCTTCTTGCTAAAGATGGACGTTCCAAAACCAAGGCCTTACTAAGTACTCGAAATGTTCAATAACTCAACAATTTCCTTTGAAATATTGAAAGATACTTTCGTGTTGGGTGGATCGAGGACGATGGTCACAAGCTCCTTACGGCCCCTTTCTACCTCCAATATGTGCTACATTGTGTTGGCATGAACTGTGTGATGATATAAGCAAGGAAACATTTGACACTTGGGAGGAGTTCTAGACGGAGATCACCAAGTAATTCTATCCCAAAAATGCTAAGAATGAAATGTGAAGCTTTGACGCCTCATTCAGAAAGGTGTTATTCGAGATTATATGAAGGAATTTTCAAAGCTGTTTCTTGAGATTCCTGACATGAGTGAGAAGGACTAGCTCTACACCTTCATGGATGGTCTCGCAGGATGGACCGTGATGGAGCTACAGAAGCATGGAGTTCAGACCCTCACCTAAGCTATGGCGGTTACAAAGTCCATGATCAAGTTCAAGAATGTTAACCCGTCAAGACAAAGGGCAAGAAGTTAAAGCTCGGTAAAGCTGGGATAGAGAAAAATAAATTTTCAAGAGACTCCCAATCTACGCCAAATCTATGGAAATGTAAGTCTATATATGGAGCCAAAGAGGATCACATGAAGAAGCTTCAATGCTACTTTTGCGAAGGTCCACACAAACCCGAGAAGTGTCCAAAATGGCCAATCTTGCGACAGTAATCCAGAAAGAAGAGAAGAAGCAACAAGAAAAGATGATAGTTAACTCACTATGTATTCTCAACACTATGCATGCCAACGTGGATAAAAGACCAAGAGGGCCCATGTTCGTTGAGATAGTGATCGCATGTAAAATCTTCAAAGCTCTCCTGGATACCGACGCTTCTCATTTCTTCGTTTCTTATATGGTGGCCAAATATTTGGATCTCGCGGTGACCAATGAGTAGGGTACCATCAAGGATGTTAACTTCAAAACATACTCTTATTGTTGGTATAGCTTGGTAAATACAAGTAATTGAAAAAATAGTCTGGGACGGTGGACATGACGGTGGTGGACATGGACAATTTCGATGTGGTCATCTGCTTGGAATTCCTACACCAAATGAAGGCTATGTGTTTTCCATACGTCAACACTATATGTTTCTTGAATGTAAGGCTTGCACTATTCTGATCTAAAGAGAAGGCCTTGTTAAGAAAGATTCTCTCCGCAATTTAGCTTTCCAAAGATGTTTGGAGAAATGAGCCAATCTTCATTGTCGTGTTACAAATAGAGGAAAGCTCAACCAAAGATGAGGAAGAAACTGAAGAGATCCAATCTGTTTTAGATGAGTAGCAAGATGTTATGCCCGAAAAGTTACCAAGCAAGCTACCACCTAAGAGAGAGGTGGATCACAAGACGAGTTGATGCCGAAAGCGCAACAACCAGCGATGGGACCATATAGAATGGCGCCATCGAAGTTGGAGGAACTTCAGAAGCATATTAAAGATTTGTTGGATGTGAGATACATCCGACCATCAAAGGCTCCTCATGGTGCAACAGTGCTATTCCAAAAAAATACGATGGTTCTCTTCGATTGTGCATTGACTACATGACACTCAACAAATTCATAGTGAAGAACAAATACATGATTTGTCCTATGACAGCCATGTTCGATCGACAGGGAAAAGCAAGATACTTCACCAAATTGAATCTCAGATCGGGATACTATTAAGTATGGATTGCCAAGGAAGATGAACCAAAGACTATGCATGATGAGGTATGGATCATATAAGTTCTTAGCCATGCCATGTGGTCTCACAAGTGCTCCTGTGACATTTTACACCTTAGTGAACAACGTGTGGAGGCCCTTTTTAAATCGCTTTGTCGTAGTATACCTCGACGGCATAGTGATTTATAGCCAATGCATCACTGGGCATATGCAACAATTGAGGCAAGAGTTCGAGGCGCTTCGACAGAACGATCTGTATATAAAGAAGGAAAAATGTGTGTTCGCACATGAGAAAGTTGTGAAGGGGCCAAATCAAGATGGACCAAGTAAAGGTTCGGGCCATTCAAGAGTGGAAACCTCCACCAAGGTAACCGAGCTGTAGTCATTCGTCGAATTGGCAAACTATTATCGAAGGTTTATCCGAGACCATTCGGCTGTAGCAGCTCCACTGACAGACTTACTGAACAAGAATCAAGTATGGAACTAGATCCCAAAGTGACAGAAGACATGCGAATGATTAAAAAGGGCAGTGACTGAGAAGGTGGTCCTCACCCTTCCAGATTTCAGCAAATCATATGAAGTTCATACCGATGCGAGCGACTTCGCTATAGGATGGATATTGATGCAAGATGGACATCTTGTTACCTACGAGAGTCGGAAGCTCGATGACACTGAAAGACGGTACATTGTTCAAGAGAATGAGAAGACAGCGGTGGTCCATTGCCTACAACTATGGAAGCACTAATTACAATGTTCTAAGTTTGTAGTGAAAACTGATAATGTGGTCACTGATACAAACCCAAAAGACGCTATCTCCTAAGCAAGTTAGGTGGCAATACGTTTTGGTTGAGTTTGACTACACGCTTGAATACAAGCCAGGCCGAGCAAACTTAGTGACGGACGAACTAAGTCGGAAGGCAAAACATGCAAATATGGCAAGTCGACTACAAAATTCCTTGCTGGAACGTATAAAAGATGGCCTAATACAAGATCTGACTGTGAAAGCACTAATTGAATATATCAAGAATGGAAAGACTCGAAGATTTTGACTTAAGGATGGCTTACTCTACGCTAAGGAAATAGGAGTGTATGTGTCCCTATTCAGGAACCTACAACGGCAAGTTCTAAAGAAGTGTCATGACACCATGGGCAGGACACCCCGGCATGCATCAGACCTTGGTTTTACTCAAGGATGCTTACTATTGGCCGTGTATGAGAGATGATACTGAGACTTACGTGAAGACTTGGCAAGACAATGAAGCAAAGGGCACTAGCGGGATTACTTGACCTACTGCCGATTCCAGAACAATCATGGGAGAGCATTTCCATAGACTTCATCATGAAATTACCCAAGTCAGATGAATGCAACACCGTCATGGTGACGGCCGACAGATTCTCAAAGTATGATTCTTCATTCCAGCACTTGCGAAATGCCTTGTGGAGGTAACGGCCTTGCTATTCTTAAAGCATGTGAAATACTAGGAGCTACCGAAAACAATCGTAAGCGACAGGGATGCTCACTTGGGCCATTGGATCATGAAAGTCTCTAAAACCCTAATATCCAATATTCACTGTAAGGGAGCCTCACATATTAAAGATGATAAGGGAATGACATTTGTATCCAACAAGAGTTAGCAAGTAATAACAAGTAAAGCCAATAAAGTTCTTCACTTCCAAGTTCTCATGTGTGCCTTATGAGTGAGAATTTGAGAGAAAACTGACTTAGTCATCCTAATAACGGAAGAGTGAGCTAAGTGCAGCATGGCATTGAAGAAGTCAAATAGCTAAATAATATGCTACTAATAACAAGTAAAGACAATAAAGTTCTTCACTTTCAAGTTCTCTTGTGTGCCTTATAAGTGAGAATTTGATAGAAGACTGACTTAGTCATTCTAATAACGAAAGAGTGAGCTAAGTGCCGCATGGCAGTGAAGAAGTCAAGTAGCTAAATAATATGCTCGTGACACCTACACCTTGAGTAGGTGGATAGGAGAGGGCCCAAGCCTAGGCAACTACCGATGTGCTTTTTAAAACAATGATCCTCACTATAAGCAGATGAAAAGATTGACCAGCCATCAATGCCATAAGTTAGCATCCATGTCCTAGAATGCCTACCATAAGTTAGCTTCCATGTCCCCATAAGTTAGCTTACATGTCCCAGGATGCCCATGTCTCTCCAACACCTCCTTGGATGTTGCTAAAATTAGGTGGAGCGGACCTTATATCAATATGCCACTATCGGCCAGCAATGGCCACTAGAGCTGTCATTTATCAACACGATGTTAATATTTTTGGCTTGTAAACCAACATGTGGTTCATGCTTTCCCAACAATAAGCATCATTTGACACAAGTTACTCTTCCAAAGAGCAATCCTTCTTTTCAACAACGAACATGGTTAACTTATTTGATCGGGAATCGAAACGTGTCAGATTGCAGCCCTAAATCAACTAAAAGACAATAAGACAACGATCTAGGGTTTTCATGATAGGACCATTCCAAGAATCCTTGTATAAATTAATCAAAGGATAACCAGGATGGGAAAATTTGAAAAACATATAGTGAAATAGATCGTAGGAGCATGATCAAAATCATGTTTTCTTAATTAAACATTATCTTTTGTGAAAAAAATAAAACATCACACTGGATCTGATCACGCAACATGTTAGAAGTATCAGTTTTAATCCTAACCATAATATATCAACTTAATCAAAATGGAAATACTCAATGTCTAGAGCATACACTCCAATACCATAAGTGGATCACAATGCATATACGATCATAACATCAATTAGACTTTCATGCAGTGAAAGTATTTATACCGGATCACCATTTTTAGACGTGCCCATGTAGCTTTGAGCTTCCTCGACTCTGGATGGTAAAGAGCCATCAACAGGAGTCGAGCTCCCACTTAGCTATTTGATCCTATGTTTTAAGTGATGAAATAAATCAGTGGTCTTAAAGATCTACTTTGAGTGTCTTAGTTTTAGATTAAGATACATTTACCGGATGTTGGCGAAACAATAGCTTAAACGTATATATATCCAAGAGAGCAATTGTATGCTCCAACAAATGCAAGTTCTATTACACAAAGATACACATCGACAAAAAGAAGAATACACAAGCTATCAAGGTTGAAGTTCATGCTTAGTATTTTCCTTTATAAGAATTGTCTCACTTATTAAGATGATGATGAGTTCAATACATATGACATATACTCCTAAACTCCAAATTATCCCTTGGGATTTCAAATTACTTGATTCCGTAACTTATTAGGACATATCTGAATTATCCTTAGAATGGTCAAACTCAAATTTTCCAAATATTCAATCAATTTAACTTTATGCTCTTTTGGTTCAAACCGCTTGAATCAGTGTTCGAACAGATGATCTCAAGGGTCTGAACAAGATTTTTGTGGTTCAAACAACCTCTGACAAATTGTAAAAACAAGCAAATTTTTATTGTCATTTTTCACATTCAATGAATGTCTATTGATTGCTTATTTTATAAAGATCCCAAAAAGTAATTTTTCGTTCCTGATATTATTTGTAGAGATTGTTACTGAATTTCAAAGGAATTGATTTTTGATTTTCTCTAAAAATTAAAATGTGTCTTATTCCCTGTCTCTCTTTTGATTTGAATTCAAATACTTCAGATAAACCAAATTAGATGTTTCTACCCTTTTACAACTACCTTGAATTCTCATTAGAATATATTTGTTTGTGACACATTTGAATTTGATCTGGCTCTCAAACATGGTGTGAACTATTCGTTTCATGGTTCGACCACATAGCCTTGGTTAGAACAGCATTTTATGGTTCTAACCACATCCAGAAACCTAGTTTTGGTATTTTGATTACCATATCCACTGAAAATTCTTGGATATGTTGTATAAGTTATAACGGCTAATTTCTCACCATAGATATATTTATAGCCATTTAAATAATTTCTATGATTTATATCCATTCAATTATAAAGAGAATTTCATTTCTTCAAAGGTTCAAACATTCTACTTCAAATCTTTCAAGTTCTTCATGGAAAAATTCAAGCCTCAATTTCAACAAGAACTTGCAGCATCAATCATCTTTTATATTGATCATAAGATTTTTCTAAACTTATTTTCTGTATATCAATTCAATCTAAGATTGGTTATATTGTGCTTATATTGCATAATCCTAATATTCATCATTTGGTATGCTTATCTTAAGATATCTCTACTGATCTTGCACTGTGCCATTCCTACATCACACTTGATATTTGTGACTATTCACCCGTCATAATGATATTGTATCATAAGTGAGATTTGTGTTTTCAAAGAGTGTCATTTTTATTGTAAGGGAACATTTTGCTTCTTATAAGTGTTTGTTCTTCATCTCTGAGAATGTATGTGTGCCATAGGTTGGTATTTGGGGGTGTCACATGTTAGCACACGTGAAAGAAGGCCCACCTTGTGTATGGATCAATTGTTTGTAATTAGGACATTAATTATAGGCAAGAATCTTAGGAAGGCTTAAGCGGTTAACGTATGCTCAGATTGAATAGAACCATCAAAACAGCTTCATCGTGTGTGTGAGTGTTGTCTCTCATACTCTGATCTCTGTTTATCTGCCTGCTCACTGCATTTTGTATTCTGCTCTCTCAATTGATCTTGTTAACTTATGCTCAGATTGAATAGAACCATCAAAACAGCTTCATCATGTTTGTGAGTGTTGTCCCTCATACTCTGATCTCTGTATATCTGCCTGCTCACTGCATTTTGTATTCTGCTCTCTCATTTGATCTTGTTCAAAGTTCGAACAACATACATCTATTCAAATTGGTATGGCATGTGTTCGAACACTAACACTGTCCAAACCACATTTCCATAGAACTAATTGCTTATTTCATTCACTAGTGCTATGTCATTGTTGTAGTGCTCTGCTTTTCAAAAAAAATTAGTGTATTTGTGTTTCATTACATTCTTGCTACGCTTAGCTTGAAATTGGACAAATTAGTTTAAGCTTTCGCAATTGTTATTTATAATCCTTATTCATCCCTTTAAGGATCTTATAATTGGTATCAAAATTTGGTTACTAAATTTCATAGGATTCACGCCCTAAAATGATCCATGACATCATTTACACATTTCTCTTTGCTAGATTGTAAATCATCCATTAAACCATCAGTGTTTGACGGCTCAAATTATTCATATTGAAATATTACCATGAATAAATACATCCAAGCCCAAGATTGAAAGAATTACGATACTGTTGAGAATGGATATGAGTTCCCCACCAATATAATGGATGGAAAGATTATTCCGAAGCCTTGGAAAAAGTGGAATGAAAATGAGCTTATTAATCATTAGTCTATTTCATATATTATAAATGGGCTTTGCATTGAGGAGTTGAATAAGATCATGAACTATAAGAGGGTAAAAAAGTGCTTTAGATAGCTGATGCGGCTTGCATTTTGGCCCGAGTGTCATTTTAATAAATTGACAGTTTCTATAATGTTTTTCTATTTAAAGCCTAGAACCGGCCCTAATGGGGTTTATGCTAGATTTGTGAAGAAAACCCTCTAGTTTATTTCTGTAGTTTATTTCTTAGATAATTTGTCTTAGGATTTTAATGGAGATTTAGGCTTTGTTCTCGAATCAAAGCTAGGAGTTTGCCTCTTCTCAAATTAAGGTATTTATCTTTCTATGTTCAGATCTGAAATAAAATAAAAATCATATTTTTATTCACTTTCCACCCACAAAACTCCCACCTTTCCGATAAAAATCCCATATTTATTCCACACAAAAGCCTAGATCGCAACAATTGGTATCGGCACGGTAGATCCATGACGAACACGAGATCCAATGAGCGGATTGATTTGTTGGAAGAGAAGATGGAAAAATTTGAGAGCAAAATTGGAGAAGAACTCCAAGGGGTAAGGAAGGAAGCGGCGGAACAATTGGATTGGCAATTTGCGCAACTCATGGAGGTCATGCAACAAAACACGGCGGCGATAGCGGCAACAAATCAGAACATAACGGCCCTTGGTGAAAAGCTAGATTCAAGTATAAAGGCGCGACCTTTGGTGAAGGGAAAGGAGAAAGACGACATATTTGACGGACTCCTCGCCGACGCCAAAACTTACTTCATGGAGGACGAGGAGGCCGCGAAGGAGGAACATCAGATCGGGGGCTTCCATACCATCCGACAACGCCGTCCGACAGATCTGACACCTCTGGGAGGTGCGTCGGCCCAAGGGGAGGGTCAATTAACCCCCCGACAGCACATGGGGTCCTGTCGAACACGTAGGGAGGCCGACAAGCACTGCCCGCCCTGATGGGGCCCCGTCGGCCCAGATCTGGGGCCAGCAAGGACTGCCGGCCATGATCTGGGGCTACCAGGGACCACCGGCCCCATCTGAGGGGCCCCTGGCCCTAAAGGGGGGCCAACAGGCCCCATTCCATATTCCTGAGGGCCCACCGGCCCAAAGGGGGGCCGACAGGCCCTGCGCCCCTTTTTCGATGCCCCGTGGGCCCAGTAGGGGGCCCGACAGATGCAACCACCTCCATTTCAGCCCCGGATTGGACCCACTGGAGATTTTCAGCACTCGGGATCACATCAGCAAATTTTTGGAGGACCGTCGGCACATCCACCACCTTTTGGGGGAGTAACGGATGATTGGAGAGGGCTTCAGGGCCCACACAGAGCACCCCAGGAGAATTACAAACGACATCATGGAGATGATCACGGTGGTGGAGCAGGTTGGGGCGACATACCATTGGATGGTGTAGAGGGTGGGGCACGAAACCCAGTAGCAAGGTATGTACATGATGGGCCACATCCATTTCAGCAGAGACACCATGACCATCAACAAGAGAGATGGGGACCAGGAGGATTTGCTGCGGAGAATCGGGAGAGGAAACTGAAGATGCCCGTTTTCGAGTGAAGATCCCGATGGCTGGTTGTACCGTGTGGAAATGTATTTTGAAGTGACGACAATACAGGAGGAGAACTGGCTCAGGCAGTGGGAGTCTACTTAGAGGGAGAGGCACTGGGGTGGTTCAAATGAGCACAGCAGCAGAGGCCTTTCCGTACTTGGGAGGAGTTCAACACCCTCTTACTGGAGCGTTTCGGAGAAGTGAGATGTTTTTGAGAAGTTGTATACTCTGAGGCAGGACGGTGTGGTACGGGATTACATCAAGAAGTTTGAGATGATGTCTAATAGAGTTCGAGGGGTGTCGACGGAATCCTTGGAATGGTGCTTCATGAAGGAGTTAAAACCCACCATTAAATCTGAGCTAAGGATCTAGAAGCCTGCAGATCTGCGAGAGAGGATGAATCTGACGAGAATGGTGGAGGATCATCAAGACTCGGAGAGGAGGGCCCGCGGAGCGTAGCGATGCTCCTCTTTTCAGGGACATGATCATGTAAGGGGACAGAAGACTGCCACAGGGGGAGGAGCAACCACAGATTGGGCATTGGACGGCGAGGAGAAGAGGGTGGAGCCACGACCTGGAGAACAGACACAGAGGATGACAGAGGCGAAGATTCGTGACAAGCGGGCCAATGGTCTGCGTTTCAAATGCGATGAGAAGTTTACTACAGGACACTAAGGCGATGATCTTACTCTTAAGATCATGATAATGAATGACGATGAAGAAGATGGAAAGGGAGTGATAATGCTGGAAGCTGGCGAGGAAGAGGAAGAGGAACCGGAGCACTTGCACGTGGAGCAGCCCGTCCACACACTTCACGCACCACCTTAAGGACAATGTGGTTTTTTTAGGGCGGAGTAATGATGCGACTTAGATTTTGGCCCCAAGGGCATTTTAGTAAATTGACAATTTATGTAATATTTTTCTACTTAAAGCCTAGAGCCGGTCCTAATAGGGTTTATGTGAGATTTGTGAAGAATACCCTCGAGTTTATTTTTTTTAGTTTATTTTTTAGATAATTTGTCTTAGAATTTTAGTGGAGATTTAGGCTTTGTTCTCGAATCAAAGCTAGGAGTTTGCTTCTTCTCAAATTGAGGTATTTATCGTTCTATTTTCATATCTGAAATATAAATAAAAATCTTATTTTTATTCTCTTTCCACCCGCAAAGCCCACCTTTCCTATAAAAATCACATCTTTATTCCACAAAAAAGTCTAGATCGCATCAATAGCCTATGTTGGTACAGTGGTTATCAAAGAAAGCAAAATCAATATGCTGAGCTCGTTTAGCCTCAAACGCATTAACCCTTAAACCCAAACACAACCCATTTTAGAATCTAAACTCATTTTCATTTAATCAACCCGACCAATTATACAAATAAATCTCTCCCACTCATTCTCTCTCCCCCTCTTTAATTTTTTTTATTTCTTTTCATTTTCCTTTCATCGGGCGATGAGCAATCCCCATCCTTTATCCTCGTGCAATCCATGGCAACACAGCTTTATCGACGTACCAGATGACTCGTCTGCCTCTTCCGCACACCCATGTCTCTTCATATCCCTCACCGTAACCCCTCTCTCATTTTCCCTATTAAAACCCTAACCAAAACTCAATCTCTAATCTCTTTCTTCTCTCTTTTTTCTCTCCCGATCACCATCCTCATTAGTCTCACACCCATCATCTACGTCTATTTCCCTCTTTCTCTTTGAGCCAACGTCAATAGAAGCATCAACATCAGTCGCAGCCAACAACGGCGAGGCGACGGGGTCCTGAGGCAACGTCAACTTCTTCTGCCTCCATTGCTATACGGTGAAAAGTATGTTCCCTTTATTTATTTATGATCTCGATAAACTTAGCCAAATATTTTAAATTGTGTGATTATTGTTGGGGTTTTGGTTGTTTGATGGGGATGTTCTGCCCCTTTTCTGCTTACCGTTGGGGGCTCAGCTTGTTTCTGGGTAGTTTGAATTTTTTGTGTGTCACTTGGGGATCGGCTTGTTTCTAGGCAGTTTGGCTTTTTTACTTGTGTTTGGGGCTCGGCTTAATTATCCTATGTTGCCCCTTTGCGTGTTGTTTGTGTGTCTAGTTCTGCCTAGCGATTGTTCTTTGTTTGGGTTCTCACACTTTGCATGGTTTGGATTTCTACACTAGAGGGGTGTTTTTTACCTCTGTTTAGTCATCACACCTTGTAGTGATCTGTTTTGGCCCTGTTTAAGTTTAAGTCACAGCAACTTGCTGTGAATCTGATCTGTTTTGGCTTTTGAATGTGTTCTGCAATGCTCTCTGGCCTAGATTGTATACTACCGATGCCTTTAAACATTTGAATGTGCACTAATGTGATCTTAGTCCCTTGGTTGTGTACTGCCAGGGTGTTCTAGCCTGTGGTTCTGTCCTGCTAAGTGTTTTTGGTCACTACTTGTGTTCAACCATGATTTTTAGCCTTTGTTGAACTCTATGATGGTCACATTTGACCTCTATTCCAATTGATAATATATGATGGATGATGTCTTGTTATATCTATAAGTATTTTTACTAATTTGTTATGAGATAAATGAATATCATTGCTAATCTTGAGATATGATAGTATTTAACCCTTGATGGATTCAACCTAACACTATACTTAGTATTTAGAATATCATACTGTTGGCCATAATGGATGCATGGATAATTAGAAATTATTAGGAATGATTTTGGGCTCTAACCCTTTATAGTTGTGATTTGGACCATTCTAGTGTTGACTAATTGATATGTTGGTTACTTAATGGTCTGATTGTGTTTCTATTGATTATCATGGTTGCTTGCTTTGGGTATATGTGAGCTTAGTATGCTAAGAATTTACATGAACTTATATGCATAGGCCAAGTAACCGCATAAGGATCATTATATTTTATCTACCCACCTTCGGTAAGATATTAAGGCTATGTCTTACCCTTCTATAATATGCTCCCATGTTTCCCACGGTCATATTATCAAACTTAAATCATTCCTTGAATAAATAGATTATTATGCTTCATCGTGTCTTTAGTGTTCTTTCCATGCTTATATCACTGCAAAGATAGTTTATTGTATTTGCTTGCACCATACATGCCCACTACTGAATGTACTTGATTACTTGCTCATGATATTGTATCTGACACTGTTCTCGATTACTACACTGGATTACATGATATTATACACATTCACCATCCTAAACATTACATTAATACCTAACATATGAGAATGAGAACTAAGTGCCACATAAAACAAAGTGTTACACCAACCAAAGTATCGCATGGAACTAAGTGTTACACACAACAAACTACCATATCATGTCAGAACCATCTCTTGACTCTGTAGGCACCATCTCTTAGACCTATGAGAGCCACCTCTAGAATCTCTCTCATGTTCTTATTTGCCTCTAAGTATCCTACTGTAATGTTCACACACTACATTATTAATGACACCTTAGGATGGAAAACTCATTGTCTCAAATGATGTGGGGGGGCGATGAGGGTCCTTACTGTATCTGAATTTTTCGCCTTTCAACGATGGATATGGGGTTATATTACTATAATAATGCTTTTCATTTTTCAGCAATAGAAATAGGGTTTACTATCATCTCCATATTTTTGGCTCTTTAGTAATGAAATCAGTGTCATTTACTGTTAGCACACTTTAGCACACTCAAGTGTGCAACTGTAAGGCCTATGATCTTGATTATATATAAGTTACATATCGTGATATTGGACATGAGCTCGAGACTAGATTAGGAACGCAGGATTGTTCATGCTACCTTTAGCTTACTTAGCTCGATCACCATCAATATGATTATTACTGTCTACCACTGTTAATGTTTCATGCTACTATTTATGCTACCATGTTACATTCTGTATGATCATCACACCCATGCTGATATTTTGTTATGTATTTTTATATTATTTTAATCTTATCTAGGTAACATACATAAGCATTACTTGCGGACGGATATTTTTTCTATTTTATTTTGTTCTTGAGAATAACTGTATTCTGAATATTTAAGTTTTTCCTCGTAGGCAGGACTCCTTTTCAAGACTATCATGCACTATTTAGGTAAGTTTCCTACACTAATAATTTTTATTCGTCCGCATCATTACTTATGATTTTCCTATCATGTTTACTATACTTGTCAGTATTTTATGTTTTCATATTTGCCATCTTTTCTTATTTATCGAACTTAGACTATATAAGTCATCCTATATGTTGCTCACTATTAGTAAGAAGCTAAAGAATATGTAGTTTTATTATAGATGTGTCAGGTATTCAGCTTGAAAGGGTAATCCCAATTAGGCTTAAATTCATGATAGCTTGTCATACTTCAGTTTCCATTAGCATACATGAAAGCAATGCGTGACAACAAATTCAAAAAAACAGAGAAGGAAGCTCTTTATATTGATTGGGATGAGACAGAGTCAAGCTCATCGAACAAAGAAAGCAAACAATAACAAGTAAACGTTTGCGCCATCAACACAAATGTTTGTTTCAAGGCACACAATGACGTATATTCCCAGAATTCTTGTGATTTTTCTTATCAAGATATTGAAAATAATAATATGGAAGAAGTACTTCAATTGGTTAAAGAGTAACTTAGCATTAGGTGTGCTTCTTTCAAAAATAAGTATAAATTTAGTGAGAAATATATTGATACTCTTTAAGTTGAGAAGAATAAGTTGACTTCAAAAGCTGGGTCACAACAAGCTCACATTCATAAACTTGAAACTAACAATGAAACTTTCAAATCAAAACTTTCAGCTCAAAAGAAACAGATTCTGGCTCCATCAGATTATTACTGCAAAACCGGACATCATTCTACAATTCTATTTCATCTGTGCAGTTAGAAACTTAGAACCACACTTAACACTGTTCAAACCACAGGAACTTGTTCAAACAATCCATGATAAAAATATGTATTCATGTTTTAATATACAGCAATTGTACAGTACACTTGCACATATTGCATGAGCCAAGGACACATTAGCACTCCTCGTTCACATGAGTAAACTCAATGGGTCGTCAAGAATACTAACCCATGGACCCAAAAAAAGCATTGGATACCACAAGACACGTCTACAAGGCCACACATGCTCCCAACATGTAGGACACACATCCACTTAGTCGTTTGCACATGTCCATGCAGATGTGTGTTGGACATCGATACAATAGCCCCCAGCACACACATCGTGAGTACAACATATGTTACTTGGCAATAAGTGAAGGGCTAGCCACCAACAGGGCACTTGCACACATTGCATGAGCAGAGGACACATTGGCACTCCTCGCTCACATGAGTAAACTCCATGGGTCGTCAAGAATACTAACCCATGGACCCAAATAAAGCTGGATACCACAAGACACGTCTACAAGGCCACACATGCTCCCAACATGTAGGACACACATCCACTTAGTCGTTTGCACATGTCCATGCAGATGTGTGTTGGACATCGATACAATAGCCCCCAACACACACGACATGAGTACAGCATATGTTATTTGGCAATAAGTGAAGGGCTAGCCACCAACACACACGATGTGAGTACAACATACAATATTTGGCAATAAGTGAAGGGCTTGCTGAGTAACCCCTCTTCTACTTCAGCAATTGTCACTTCAGACCTTCTATAAGAAGATTAGATCAAATAAAATGACTAAAAAAAGTTAACTGACTATTAATCCTGTCATGAAAAATCATCATTATTTATATTACAATTCTAGCATAACCCTCAAATGTATGGAATACTTAAGATGAAGTTAAGATGCTCATTCTTAAAGCTAGAGCACTAAACCTGTCAAAATGATGTGTTGATTGTCCTCGTCAAATTAACCTTTCTTATAGCTGGATTATTTCGTGTTTGGCAGGTCAAATAAGGATTAGACATCCTTAAACTGTACGCTAAACCCTTACCAAAAAGTGTGTAAAACAATATGACTGAATAGTCATCAAAGTCTCATTTTTAAAATGAGCTCTATTTCTCAACCTTGCAGTCTGTTTAGGCTTAACAATATGCATCGACATGTTACTAATTTGACCTGAAACATGCGGCACTAAAATCCATATAGTATAATAAAACAACGACCAGAAAACTGAACATTAGGTTCTATAAGATAAGCATTTAATATATAGACAGAAAAAAATTAGGTACTGAGAGTTTAAAATTTTAAATAACCCTGAAGAAGAAGAGACACGTACATTGTTAATTAGTGGTACTCCTCCTTGCCTTGTCTTATTAAGAATGCTCTCAAGTGCAAACTTTGCCACAAACTGCTCAGCTTCTTTTCGCCTAACGAATACAGAAGGAGATACAAATCTCGTCCCATCAACAACCACGCTTGATCTAAACTTCGGAAGATGTTGAGATCCTTCGTTGACTGTTTGATAAACCGGTAATGCTATGGATGCCCTCTGAGAAAACTCCTGTAACCGGTTCTTATGCATGTGTTCTACTAGTGCACCATTAAAACAAAAGAAATATCAAAAGTAAGGTCACTCTTAAATTCAAAATTTTATGGAATGACATCTATAATTGTCAACTGAGATAATATTTTCTTCCTTCTACGCCCTAAAACTGATTTGGATTTACAATGGTGGAAAAAAGGTCAACCATTTTGTCCTTTTTTTGAGAAACATTTCTACAATGTCTTGGTAAATTCTGGTGCAAAATTCATCAGATAAGACATGGAAAAAAAGTATAGAACTAAAAATCCTGTGGAATCTGAATTACGATGCAGTAAAGAGAAAATTACATTATCAGATCTAAAAACACACAAAATTTAGATGAACAATCTCAGACCAAATGAGGAACTTGGAATGCAAAATTATAATAGACCCCATGAAACAAAAGGGTAACTTAAAACTGCCCTCTGAGAGAATATTTTAAAGCAATAATTGTTAAACAAGAGTTAAAACCAAAGTTAGCATATCATGATATATATCATTCATTATTTTCTATAATTATCACACAGAACATCGTATAACATTGCAAAGCATAAGATAAATTTATCTTATGCAATAATTAAGCAAGTTAGTATATGACTAAATATGTCCTTAAAATATGAATAGAGTTATCATAGAACAAATAATACATTAGTGGGATATGATTATAGTCTAAAAATCATAGTTATAAAGTATAAAGTTGGTACGAGTCAACAAAATTCAATAATGATTGACAGGGCCGTGGAAGGAACGGCGAGAGTCAAGAATGCATCCTAGAGTATCAATGTGAGTAGACGTGTCCTTGAGGGTCAATGAAATGTGATTCATAAGGTTGTATAAGCTCCAGAGATGATATCGCTAGTGAGCATAAATGAGTGCGACAAACATTATGATCATCAGCAGACTAAGAAAAGAGATATGTATGTTTTTTGTTAAAAAGACTAATCAATCAATTTTACCCCTAATATGAAGATTGTCAAATTTTAAACTAGATCCTACCTGACAAACCCAACCATAATCGATATATATCTAACATTGACGATCGTATTGTAAGATATTTTACATATATGATATGATCATCGGATAGGTATCTAAATCCCTTCAAATCGTATCATATGATACATATCGCATGTAGTAAGGTATTTAAAACTATTGTTAAACCGCTTAAATAAAGCACAAAAATCCCCTATTTTATGGATGAAACTTATTTGCCGATGGCATGAGGTTAGTTAATGGGGGCTTTTTATTTTGAAAACTACAATACGACAAACTTTTGTCCATTGTGGTATAAATATTCCCAGAGTAAATGCATAAAATAACTAAACAGAATGCCTCCAGATTATAGAAAAAACTTAACACCAAACAATTCAAATTGGCCAAAATCGGCTGAAATTGCATAAAATGAGCTTAAAATGGCCCAAAAATATCGCAACATGGACTTATTGGGAGTTTCAGTAATAACTCACCGAGGTTCAACACGGTCACGGCCTCCATCGACGGAGAGAAAATAGAGAGCAAACATTTAGGGTTAGGGTTTTTCGGGTTTTGTGACGATTTGTAAGCGGGGCGGGATTCGAGACAAGAAAGAACAGTGCGTTTCTTAGGGCTTGTTCTTTTCGGGTTAAATGCGAGGGAATCTCGAAATTTACACTGTTGAGCGCACTGTAGCGCGAGAAAGTTGGGATAAAAACCCCTTGGTCGTTCGATTGCTGAAGCGTGAGAAAGCAATTCTCTCGCCCCGCTGGCAGCTGAAATTTGCGATTCTCGAATCCCTTCGAAACGAAGGGATTTCTGACGAGCGCTCGTCCTCTCGTGGGTCCCGCCGCCTACTCTCACCTCCCCTCGCTCCGTTTTCGCATCGCTTGCTCCTACGTCAAACCCTAGCGAGGGGATCTGAGGGCAGCGGCGCTGTCTCCGTTCCTGTTTGGCCGCGGTTGCTCCGTTCTCAAACCCTAGCTCCTGGTTCGGCAAGCTCCAAGGAGATTGGTTGGGTTGCAAGCGGATGATCTACGCTTTGGTGACCTAGCCGCCATGGATCTGCTGTTGCTGAGCTGTGCTTCTTCTTCCCGTGGATTCTAGGGCTGCCGACTTTGATCTAGCTCCTGCCTACCCTTGCCACTACGAGCTGCCAGGATCTGGGGGTTTTGTCTGCTCGGCTTTGATTGATCAATTGGGAGGTATACCTACAAGAAATTCTCTGAATATTTGGCTAATTTCTGTGATGAATTAGGTTGCCATTAACTGAGATTATTATCTATGATGCATGCAAAAAAATTTGGGGGGGGGGTTATGAGCATTTCGGGTACGGCACACAGGACCAAGGGAAGAAAAAAAATCAGATTCATATGGATATCCATTTAAACTTGCACATATCAACATGCACAAAGCAATGAGCATATAGGGTCTGTCAGACAGCATTGATGGCTCCAATAATTTCAGTTGCAAAGTGTATGCAAGTTTTCCCAGTAGATGCAAAATGTAATCCGATGATTTTGTGCATTCATGTTTCATCAACCCAATGCAATCCTAGCAAGTTGACCCAATTTTAAGATGGTGACCCATTTGAGAAGTTGCCCTATGATGAAAGCCAAGAAATTAAATCGACACATGCTAAATGTGGATGATACGGTCGGTTCTTGATATGGTACGCCTGATAAATAACAAGAAAGCATCATAAAAAGGATATTGGTGGGTTATTCTGAGGGCACGGTGGATAGTTGCGATTCAATGGACGGAATATTGCTATGGGTACGGCATTGTTGGATGTTGATACATGGTGTACGAAATGACATGGATATCTTTTGTGTGCGTCGAGCCCTATGATAATAAAAAATGGTTGGCGTGAAGGTTCCTTCAATATTAAATTGGGTGTTGGTTTTGTTGATATGTTTATTTTCAAGATATAAACAAATTTTGGTGATATGTTTTGGTGTGTGTTATTATCAACTACATGGTACCTGTTTTGGTTTTGGTGATATGTTTATTTTCAAGCTATAAAAAATCATATTTTAATGCGTTTTGGTACATATAATGAAGGAGCACACGCCAAGCCACCTACATTTCGTGAAAATGAAATACATCAAATGTCTGAGGGCCCCTAAATATATTGAGTCAAAATGTTATAACGGTATTTTGACATAGCATCATTTTCTCGGGATTTCAAAAGAGGATTAAATGGCCTTGGGTCTGCCTGACAGTCTCTATACGCTCACTGTCTTGTGCATGGTGATATGTCAAAGTTTCAAATGATTCCCAAATGATTCTGATGTTTTTGAGGCCCTTGGGTCTGTCTGACAGGCTCTATATGCTCCATATCTTGTGTGCAGGCTGATGTGATCATGTATCAATTGATTTCCATATGAATCTGATATGTTCTCCCCCCTTGGTTCTGTCTGCCTTTCCCTGTATGCTCAATGTCTGCTTTGCATGGTGATATGTGCATGTTTCATTTGATTTCCATATGAATCTGATACCCCAAAAGAACACCCATGTATATCCATATGGTGAAAAAGTGTGCCAGCGGGGAATGGGAATTGCTTTCTCACGCTTCAGCAATCGAACGGCCAAGGGTTTTTTTACCCCAACTTTCTCGCGATACAGTGCGCACAACAGTGTAAATTTCGGGATTCCCTCTCAAAATAATGCTAAAGAACACCCCATACCCTAAATGCTCATTTTTGTTGGCTTGTTTATATGACCATAATTCAAATTTCTTTCTATATGCATCTGATATTTTGTTGTGGCCTTGGGCCTGTTTGCCATACCCTTCCTGCTCAATGTTGTTGCTTTGGTTATCCGTGTTTATTTCAATTGAAATCCATATGAAACTGATTATTTTTCTCGTTTGTTTGCACACTATGTTCTGCTGTGTTGATAATCGTGTTTGTAAGATGATATCCTTATGAACCTACATTTGTTTAGATGGACCACAATGATGAAATAGTGGCTGTTGAAACATGTTGCGCGGTCGCGGCGACGGTCGTTTTTTCTGTCATACAATTTCTCCTATACTACGATGATGCTATGGGTACGCGAGTCCCTAGGGAGCCTTCGGTTATGCGTGATCTGCATAGGAAATCGCATATGCGTAGAATCCTTCTAGGGAGTGAGAGTAGTTGTTTGCACTACTTACGAATGAGGACAGGTGCATTCATTAACCTGTCAGCATTAATCAGGGATAGGAATATTCTCAAAGACACTGTTCATGTGTCCATAGAGGAGCAGTTGGCAATGTTCCTTCATATCGTAGGTCACAAGTCAAAGAATAGAGTCATGCAAATTGATTTCATCCGATCCGGGTCAACAGTCAGTCGTTACTTCAACCAAGTAATGCAAGCATTGTGTGCCTTGAGGGATATGTTCATGAAGCAAGCGCCAAATGAGACTCCTCCCGAGGTTGCCAATAATCCAAAGTGGTTTCCATATTTCAAGGTATGCTTGTATGCGTGTATAGGGCCCTTAAGACTTCATTTCGTGAATGTAAATGTAACATTTGGCTGCTTTAATACGATGTAGGATTGCATAGGGCTCATCGATGGGACACACATCGATGCCATGCTCCCAGCACATCTCGCACCCCGTTTTAGAGGTCGTAAGGGGGTGACAAATTGAGATCCGTTCTCTTAGTTAGCTCACATTCGTCGTCACGATCGCCACGATATTTATTTTATAATTTTTGGAGTTTATTTGACCACTTTTATATTTTTAACAAGTTTTATATTATTTTTAATAATTAATTTATAAATTATTTTCGGCCAAATAAAATTTATTTGAGTTTTAAACGTTTTAAAGAATTTTTGAGGCCAATTTCCAGCTCATTTGGACCAATTCAAACCCTTGGGTGAGTTGGAGAAGTTGAATTTCAAAATTTAAATTATTTTAAACTTCTAATCCTATTAGATTTAGCCCCTAGACTAAGTCAACCCATCTACACTATATAAACAACCCCCTAGGAAGACCCATTTTCGCAAGAAATTAGCCCTAGCCTCTTCCAAAACTCATATTGGACGTTGCGACGATTCGTCGCAACGTTGCGACGTTCTTCCCCCGCTCAGGAGCCGAGAGAACGGGCCCAAATCTACCGCACCGACCCGCTGCCAATGCCCGCTCCCCCGCCCCGCTCGCTTGCACGGGCCGTCGCCCCGCTTCAGCTGTGTCCGACCGAGGAGTTCTCTCGGTCAGACCGATGGCCGCCCCCCGCTCACAGTCGCTCCCCGCATCGCTGCAAGCCCCGCAGCTGTCGCCCGCATCGCTCCGCATCTGACCGAGGCGCCGCCCGCCATCGCCGAAGCCCGCCAACGTTGCAACACTTGCAACGTTGCAACGCTTGTCGCCCCGCTCCGCACCCCCGCACGACCGACCAATCCCATCGACCTGACCGACGGAAGCCCTCGCACCACAGCCTCCGCAGCCGCTGCACACACCAAATCGTCGCAGCCCCCGCATTCTCAGCGCACGACCGAGGGATTCTCCCCGCATTGGAGGGGTACGACCGAGAGTCACTTGTCGCAACCCCGCACCGTCGCACCGCTTGCCACCGTGGGCCCCCCAAGTTCTCCAGAGTTATTGTGGGTCCCCCAAAGGCCCCTAGGACTACTGTGGGCCCCACCTAGGTGCTTGCTCTTCGAGGATCCGTCGCGTACGACGTCGTCGCACGTCGAAGCCCGTCGTCGCACGTGCTAGCTTTGGAATCTGGAACCATCGCCCCGGTTGAAGCTCTGAATTTTCCAGCGAGGAATATATATTGGAATCAGGACTTGGAGCGCGATCTATTATTCTAACCCCCGGTGTCGCTACCCGACGCCGGTGTAGCTTTCGCGTCGTGTTGAGGTAACGCTTTGCACCCCTAGGACCCCCAACCCAATGCATGCTAATCAAGACTAAAATCAGTATTTTTAAAGTATTTTAAATGTTTTAAATTCACTAATCAAGATTAATAATATGGACTTTAGGCCGGTGGACTTGTGCACGTAGGATAATTGTGATTTTGGACTCATGGACGGTGTACTCAGACGTCGTACTTGCAGGCAAGTGAAACTTGCCAACTCTTGTGTAGGGCCATGTTTTTAGGCCACTTCCTTGTTCCTAGCGTAAAGAGACTAGTCAGTGAAATGATAGCTGGCTAGACGCCTACTTGATCTAGTTTGACAACGAAACTAGATCCGTCACCTAATTGATCTAGCTTGACAACGAGCTAGATCCAACCCTTTAAACCTGTTGTTCATGCATACTAAACTGTCACGTTTACTTTGCTTACCTGTACGCACTTTTAACTGCCATGCATTGCATCTTACATGTCATCCATGCATTGAATGTCGCATTCGTAGCACACGCTACAATACTTGTACTTGTACTCCCTTGACTGGCTAGGTGCACCCATAGACCAGCAAGATAAAACACTTCCTGGCTCGTGTTCCAGAAGCGAGCATTCCCGTTCGGGGGTAAGGCCCTGGCTCGACACACGTGGAGGGGTAGGGATAAACGTTCGCTTGAGCTTAGGAGTGGCCTGATCAGCCCTCTAGCCAAAAGTCGGAATCTCTGTGCACGAGGTGCTTACTTTTCTTGTCTTGTACTTGTCTTGTGAATGTCATGCCATGCTCGTACCTTACTTCGCTTTACTTTACCTGTTGCACTCATTACTTTAACTGTCATGTCATTGCATCATGCTAGAACTTTTAGGTTGCTTTTACTTGTACTTTCAGTTTCCTTGCACAAGTCTCTTGTAGACTTGCTGACATGTGCCCCTTGCTCTTTTGGGTGTCACATGTTAGACCCTGAGCCAGAGACCGTTGCTGAGTACGTGATGCCTTGCTGACGCTGAGTCTGAGTCCATGATTGCACAGGAGGATTTTGGTGGACACCGGTGACCATTCTTTGAGTCTTTGTTGAGCTTTATTTTGTTTTAGGCCCTTTGTTTGTTATTGGTGCGTAGCACCGTCGTTTGTACTTTGTACTTTTGTTGGCCTTGTTTGGGCCTTTAGTCTCTTTTTCTTTTAGCCTGGTGGCTTTTCTGCGATGTTGGAATTTATATTTATGGATATTCTGAGATGGTTCTTTGTCTCTTTTCGTCATTATTATCTTTGTTTCGTTTCGCGTTGCAAGGACCTGCAGTTTTAAAATTTGATTGACGCTTATCGGACTTGCAGCTTTGTAGCTTCAAGTCTGAGCTGACCTTCTCACGCTTCGCCTCCATATTTTTGGGAAGCGGGGCATGACAGGTTTTTGTTGGTGGGCCCATGCAGGTCCAGTCTTGCAATTGCGAACTAACGGAACAATGATAATAACGGAATGTCCATTAAATAAATTGCAACATCCGAGTCATAAGCCCGAGTCTAGTCGTTTTCTTGTGACACTAGGTGGTAAGAAGACTTAGTTAGATGCCTGTGTTTGCTAGTTAGAGGCCTCTGATTGTTAGTTAGACACCCAGTCAGCAATTGAGCTAATCGTCGTAGGATTTACCTTAGTGGTCTTGCCTAACCCTGACCATATTAGACTTCTAGATTTTCCTTCGGTCGTTCACTTTTGGGTTCATCGATTTCGGACCAAGCTGAACGCATTTCTTTACCGTCTAACTTTTAGAAGTCTTAGCGCTTAGTTTTTAATCCTTAGTTGGTCGACCGTAGGAGTTTCCAGTAGACTCTTCTGATTCATATCCTAGGCGTATGAATGTTTTGATCTCCGACCAATTTCCTTGCCTCGATTCACGAGATCGCCTCATGACGATCGTCGTCAATTTTCAAACATCTCCACTGCAAAACTTGAACCTTCTGAAAGTATTTTTCAATCTCCTCTTCCACTAAGTTTAACTTTGTTCAAAATTTTAATATACTTATACTTCATACTCCTTCATTGATTTAATTTTTTTTAAAAAAAAACGTTTGTCGGAATTTTTGAATACTAGCTTATAGTATTTTCCCAGCCTATGTTTTTTCGTACTTATGCAAATGCGTCGTCCCTTCATATATTAATTTTATTCTGCATCGTACTTTTATTCAACTTGTAATTTTCCCTCCTGATTTATGCCATTCATATACTTTCAAGACACATGAAATTTCAGCTTTCTAGCAAGTTGGTCCTTGCCTCCTCGTTTTTGCTACTTCAGATTTTTGCAAAATTACTATTTTCATAACCTCTTCCTGCTTTAGACCCTCCCTGATTTGATTTTAAAGATTTACTATTCGATCTTGATAATTCTTATGCTAAGTTACTATAATTTTCTTTCCGCTCACCATACACACTTTTAGAAAATTTCTAAACCAAATTGAATCTCAATTATTTTTATGCCCGTATCAGGCTCGTTGTGCTTGTACGCTAAGAGCTTAGTGTAACCAGTTTTATTTTTGACAAATCCTGATTTCTCTAAAAGAAGTTTCAATATTGATTTTCCATAGCCTAAAAGTTTTGAAAGCATTTAACATGAGTTTAAATCCTTCCGTTACTTGATTTCATTCTTTGACTTTCAAAAAACTTTTGACAACATTATATTAAATTACTGCCGTATAATATTTTCAAAAAAATTACGTCTTTAATGTCCGTGCGAATGATTTACTTTCCTTTCTTAATGATTTGCGATAAGCCATTAAAAACATTTTCCCTTATTATGAATTTTCGACTCAAATTTATTTTGAACAACTCGTTTTATCGATCTCCAAATATTTCTTTTCAGACTGGGATTTCAACTTTTGAAGAACGGCAGTTTCCAAAATCCACGTATTTTAGCTTACTCTACTCACCATATTTCCCTTTCTGTATCCTATTTAAGCATCACTACATCTCCCTTTCCCACGACCTAAACATCACCATTGAGTCTATGTTTCGTCTAATCAAGCTATCTCCTTGTATTCGTCCTAGCTGAACTCGTGCCTATCGATCCTTCCCTCGTCATGCCCTCGACCTCGACCTCCCTCTATTGCTTAGGCTTTAGTGTCCGTCAATGTCTGTGTCAACCCTTAATTGTTAGTAGGCCCTTGGACCTTGTGAGGTAGTCGTAGTGCACGTACCTAAGTTGTGTACGTGGGCTTGAATGAGAATTCCCATAGTATATTGATGTTGCCTATTGAGTGATATATATTTATACTCAGAGTTATTCGTGATGGTATGAATTTGTTGTGTGTTAGTAGTTATAGATTTTTGCGAGGATATCTATACTATACTAGGGATGCCTGTGTATATAAGAGTTAGCGTTGAAATATCTAAGTTGTGTATGTAGTAAGAGATACTTATAATGGTTGAAATAAAATGATTGGTAAAGCTATGTGTATGATAGTAGTGATAATAATAAGAGTACGTATGGTTAAGAGGGTAGGCCTATTATGTGATCTATATGTTAGCACGTATGAGTGTGTGCTCATATGTGGGTATGTATTGTGTTTAGACGAAAGTAGTTATGTTTTGTTGCCTGACTATATATGTGATATACATATGGTAGTAGGAGTATAATTTTGATTGGTATTGCTTGCTTTTCGGGATGTTGCATGCGTGCATACCGTGAGGTATACACGACTATTGCACATCTTAATTACGTATGTGTGGATGTGTTAGTATACTAATTATAAGTAGTAGGCTATGGTGTGAATATATATATATATATATATATATATATATATATATATAAGTTAAATGTGGGTGTGTCTATACGATGAATACGTATGCATGTATTAGGGAGTGTATTATAATTATACGTGTGCTGATGTCTGTATTATTATTATTATGGTATATAGAGTGATTGAACTATGTAAGTATTACCTGACTAAATATTAAGTGTGATTGATTTATGGAATGTATATGGTTGTATTGGTAGATGCATATATATATATATATATAATGGAGTGGTATTGGTATATGTATGAATGCCGTGTTACGTATATAGAATATTCTGATGTGTGTACTGAGTCTCACTCAAGCTTGAGTGGGTATACTCTAAGTACATTGAATGTATGTTTGTAGTTTGAATATAGCGATGTTTGATGCATGTATAGTGATAGGAGTGTTTGTGCCTGGTTGTGTTACGCACACGATTGTGGGTCGCTACACCAGTATATAGTTATAGGTGTTGGTCTTGTGGTATAGCTAATTACTAAGGACTTGCTCGTGTGAACGTACGTGTACTAGCTAAAACTAGGTGTGCAGATGTACTAGTAATGTAATGGTATGATTAGTATGCGTAAATGAAATATTAGCGTGTATGGGTGTGCACCATGCACGGGTAAGTATGTGCTTAGTTATAGGCATTGATGACTATGATATATGTGGCGTGTCGTAAATACAGTTATAGGACCGTACGTAATGTGAATGTATGGTGAAATATTGGAATGCATTTGAATGACTATATATATTATGAATTTATAGAAGTGGTGAGTGTATATTATATATGGTGAATTTGATTTAAAAGGGGTATGGTGTGACTATATGTGTTGAGATGTTTTGTATTGGATGAATATTAGAGGGTAGTATACCCTTGATGTTTGTGCATAGGTAGCTACATATAGGTAGAGCAATGATTGTATTTGCTAGTATGAGATCATACCTATATAAGTATCTGAACTATTGTTTTGTGAGTAGCAGTTATATAAGGGATGTATGTTTATATACCTGATTGAAATACATGTATGAATTTGACTGACTATAATAGGTATAAGTGTATACGTATGTGAATGTATATGTATACGTGGTGGTAGTGTAAATGTTTGACTACCTAGTGCGTATATAAGCACTTGTAATGACTATACCTGGTTGAATTATTATATGACTTGATTGGGGTAGTTATTAGAGCGACTAGATATATTAGAAAGTCCGAGGACGGACTTTATTCTAAGGTGGGGAGGATGTAACGACCACTTTTTGTTGTACGTTGTTCGTGCACGTGCTTTAGTCCGTGCACGTGTTTGTTTTAGACTTTGTTTGTTGGTGAACACTTTCGTGTGATATGCCGTTGTGAACGTCTCTGAGAGTATTAATAGTGGCACTAAATTGGAACGACGTTTCTCGAGTCGTTTTCCCACAATTTAAACTTATTCGATGAGACGTGGCGATTTTCACTTTTGACGGGAGACGTTTCCATTTTTGGTTTCTTCGTCCGACGTCGAAATTGAGATCTGTCCTCTTAGTTAGCTCACATTCGTCGTCACGATCGCCACGATATTTATTTTATAATTTTTGGAGTTTATTTGACCACTTTTATATTTTAACAAGTTTTATATTATTTTTAATAATTAATTTATAAATTATTTTCGGCCAAATAAAATTTATTTGAGTTTTAAACGTTTTAAAGAATTTTTGAGCCAATTTCCAGCTCATTTGGACCAATTCAAACCCTTGGGTGAGTTGGAGAAGTTGAATTTCAAATTTTAAATTATTTTAAACTTCTAATCCTATTAGATTTAGCCCTAGACCAAGTCAACCCATCTACACTATATAAACAACCCCTAGGAAGACCCATTTTCGCAAGAAATTAGCCCTAGCCTCTTCCAAAACTCATATTGGACGTTTGCGACGATTCGTCGCAACGTTGCGACGTTCTTCCCCCGCTCAGACCGAGGAGAACGGGCCCAAATCTACCGCACCGACCGCTGCCAATGCCCGCCTCCCCCCGCCCCGCTCGCTTGCACGGCCGTCGCCCCGCTTCAGCTGTGTCCGACCGAGGAGTTCTCTCGGTCAGACCGATGGCCGCCCCCCCGCTCACAGTCGCTCCCCGCATCGCTGCAAGCCCCGCAGCTGTCGCCCGCATCGCTCCGCATCTGACCGAGGCGCCCGCCCGCCATCGCCGAAGCCCGCAACGTTGCAACACTTGCAACGTTGCAACGCTTGTCGCCCCGCTCCGCACCCCCCGCACGACCGACCGATCCCATCGACCTGACCGACGGAAGCCCTCGCACCACAGCCTCCGCAGCCGCTGCACACACCAAATCGTCGCAGCCCCGCATTCTCAGCGCACGACCGAGGGATTCTCCCGCATTGGAGGGGTACGACCGAGAGTCACTTGTCGCAACCCCGCACCCCGTCGCACCGCTTACCACCGTGGGCCCCCCAAGTTCTCCAGAGTTATTGTGGGTCCCCCAAAGGCCCCTAGGACTACTGTGGGCCCCACCTAGGTGCTTGCTCTTCGAGGATCCGTCGCGTACGACGTCATCGCACGTCGTAGCCCGTCATCGCACGTACTAGCTTTGGAATCTGGAACCGTCGCCCCGGTTGAAGCTCTGAATTTTCCAGCGAGGAATATATATTGGAATCAGGACTTGGAGCGCGATCTATTATTCCAACCCCCAGTGTCGCTACCCGACGCCGGTGTAGCTTTCGCGTCGTGTTGAGGTAACGCTTTGCACCCCTAGGACCCCCAACCCAATGCATGCTAATCAAGACTAAAATCAGTATTTTTAAAGTATTTTAAATGTTTTAAATTCACTAATCAAGATTAATAATATGGACTTTAGGCCGGTGGACTTGTGCACGTAGGATAATTGTGATTTTGGACTCATTGGACGGTGTGCTCAGACGTCGTACTTGCAGGCAAGTGAAACTTGCCAACTCTTGTGTAGGGCCATGTTTTTAGGCCACTTCCTTGTTCCTAGCGTAAAAGAGACTAGTCAGTGAAATGATAGCTGGCTAGACGCCTACTTGATCTAGTTTGACAACGAAACTAGATCCGTCACCTAATTGATCTAGCTTGACAACGAAGCTAGATCCAACCCTTTAAACCTGTTGTTCATGCATACTAAAATGTCACGTTTACTTTCCTTACCTGTACGCACTTTTAACTGCCATGCATTGCATCTTACATGTCATCCATGCATTGAATGTCGCATTCGTAGCACACGCTACAATACTTGTACTTGTACTCCCTTGACTGGCTAGGTGCACCCCTAGACCAGCAAGATAAAACACTTCCTGGCTCGTGTTCCAGAAGCGAGCATTCCTGTTCGGGGGTAAGGCCCTGGCTCGACACACGTGGAGGGGTAGGGATAAACGTTCGCTTGAGCTTAGGAGATGGCCTGATCAGCCCTCTAGCCAAAAGTCGGAATCTCTGTGCACGAGGTGCTTACTTTTCTTGTCTTGTACTTGTCTTGTGAATGTCATGCCATGCTCGTACCTTACTTCGCTTTACTTTACCTGTTGCACTCATTACTTTAACTGTCATGTCATTGCATCATGCTAGAACTTTTAGGTTGCTTTTACTTGTACTTTCAGTTTCCTTGCACAAGTCTCTTGTAGACTTGCTGACATGTGCCCCTTGCTCTTTTGGGTGTCACATGTTAGACCCTGAGCCAGAGACCGTTGCTGAGTACGTGATGCCTTGCTGACGCTGAGTCTGAGTCCATGATTGCACAGGAGGATTTTGGTGGACACCGGTGACCATTCTTTGAGTCTTTGTTGAGCTTTATTTGTTTTAGGCCTTTTGTTTGTTATTGGTGCGTAGCACCGTCGTTTGTACTTTGTACTTTTGTTGGCCTTGTTTGGGCCTTTAGTCTCTTTTTCTTTTAGCCTGGTGGCTTTTCTGCGATGTTGGAATTTATATTTATGGATATTCTGAGATGGTTCTTTGTCTCTTTTCGTCATTATTATCTTTGTTTCGTTTCGCGTTGCAAGGACCTGCAGTTTTAAAATTTGATTGACGCTTATCGGACTTGCAGCTTTGTAGCTTCAAGTCTGAGCGGACCTTCTCACGCTTCGCCTCCATATTTTTGGGAAGCGGGGCGTGACAGACACACATCGATGCCATGCTCCCAGCACATCTCGCACCCCGTTTTAGAGGTCGTAAGGGGGTGACACAAAATGTCCTTGCGGCTGTGACACCAAACAAAAGATTCACATACGTCATGGCAGGGTGGGAAGGATCCGCAAATGATTTTACTGTCCTTAAAGATGCCTTGTCATTACCACCCCCCCACGGGTTGCGAGTTTATGAAGGTAATATTCATACATAAACCTACTTTATATATTCCAATATTAAAGGGGTCGTTTGATGGAATAGTTGGTGTGCGTTTCTGTGTGTAGGAAAATATTACCTGTGTGATGCTGGTTATACTACCATGCCGGGTTTCATATCTTCGTTCAGGGGCATTAGATACCATTTGAAGGACCATACCGATCGAGTTCCGCGAAATCGCAAAGAACTTTTCAACCTGCGCCATTCTTCCTTAAGGACGAAGATCGAGTCTACCTTTGGTATCCTGAAGAACAAGTTCAAGATCTTGACATCGAAGCCCCACTATCCCTTCCCAAGCCAGGTTGACACAGTCCTTGCATGCACGGTTTTGCATAATTATATCCAGATACAAGATCCGCATGACCCTCATCTCCTAGATGATGGTGTTGGGATCAAGGAAGACGGTGATGTTATCAATGAGCAAGATGCTTCGATTATGGATATGTCACAACAGGTGCCATTACGTGAACAAACCCAACAAAGGGACCAGTGGAAAATGCGGAGGGATTTAATTGCATGGGATATGTGGGTTGACTATTGTAAAATTCATAATAATGGCAACACAAGTGAACATGGCATGTGAGGTGTTTCTGATGTTTTAATTATGGATATGGCATGCAAGGATGTGGACCCCGTAAGACTTTATGTTTTATTTATGCTTATGACCATGTATGTCTGTGGCCTCAATACATTAATAATGTGGTAATTATAGGTATGGCATGCAACACTTTATTTTTTATTTATGTGTATGACATGTATGTATGTGTCCTCAATACATTAATTTTGTCTTATATATGGGTATGCCATGCAACAACGTTTTCCTATAATGTCACCAAGTGAATTTTAAATTTGAGCTATTAAATTTTCATTTCGCCTTTGATATTTTCATATCTATTATTGCAGTCATGTCTGGGAATCCGAACCAAGGTCGTATGATTGACCGGTCAAATCCAAACCAAAGTTGGAGTGAGAATACGCTGTTACGACCGATGGCGCATAGGGTTGGAGACTACCAATACCCAACGCAAGGCATGCAAGGTGGAGGGTCGAGTATGCCCTATCAAAACTACGCGCAATATAGCATGCCAATGCAAATTCCTTCTCCCCCTGGATACATGCATATGCTACAAGGGGGGGAGATGGTGGAAGGAATGGGAAACCCCCATTATTTTACCCCGTCCCCCCTATGGGTATCCACATGACGTCATCGCCCAGCGGGAATGACTCGATGAGGAGGGGAAGTGACTCATCGCGTAAGTCGAGTCGTCGCGATGATTCGGAGGAGCCTTCGGTGGAAAGCCCAAGGAAAAAGTCTAAGTCACCTGTGAATAAAGTGTGGTCGTGGGAGCACGATTTGGAACTTATTCCTTACCTTGCGGAGCAAGTAGATGAAGGAAATAAAGGCGATAAGTCCTTTAAACTTACTGCCTTCAACTCCGCAGCGGCCCACATCAACGCATTATTCCAAACAACATATACCGGGCTAAATGTCAAGAACCACTATAAAACCCTCCGGACTCGTCTTGCCGAAGTGAATGATTGCTTGGCCATTAGTGGCGCAGGATGGTGTGATGTTACGCATACGATTACAATGGAGCCGGAAACTTATGGCCCGTGGACGGCGGTATGAACTCCAATTTTATACATAAGGCGACATCGTCTTCATATGTATTTTACAAACCGTACAATTAAATGCGTCAATGTGTTTGTGCAGGCCAATCCTAAAAAGATTCAGTATGTGAATCAACCCATTCCGTGGCTTGCGAACCTGCGGAAAATCGTTGGAGACGATGCGGCAAGAGGGGACCATAGGAAGGATATATTCCAAAACTTTGGAGGGCCATACCCGGATGGTGAAGGGGATGAAGCAGCGAATTATCAGCAAGAGCATGATTCGACGGCCGCTGAGGGTCCCCCGTACATCCCACCGGGTTCATCGGGGGTATCTACTCCACCGGGGCCTTCCCCTCGTACACCTTCATCTGTGGGGAAGAAGACAACCCGTCGGCAACGCCTACATGATGTTCAAGACATTATGGAGAAAATGGTTACATCAGTGGACAAAGTAGGTATGGCCGTTGACCATGTCGCTGAAGCTTTAAAGAACTCATGGCAGAAGGATTTGGGATCGTGTATTTTTTCCCACAACGAGTATCCGTTGGAGATGTTGGCAAAGGTGTACGACCATCTCGCCGATGTAGAGCCAAGGGGTCGGAAGTTTCTTGGGATGCCTCCAGCGGCCATGGATATGAAGATAAAGCTCATCATCGCGGAGCTTGAGAAGAAGGGAGATGACGGTTACGAAGATGGAGGGTGGGAGAATGAGAGTATTAACTAATGGGTGCTGAAGACAATTGTTCTTTTTGTATTATGTAGCTTCTGTAGTTTGACTTGGTACAATACTTTTGGTGTGTGGGTTTGTTTGACCAAGTCCGATATGATGCCATGATGTTTTGTGCCCTACTATATGATGCCATGTCTGTATGACCACGTACTATATGATGACATGTCTGTATGACTACGTACTATATGAAGCCATGTTGATATGTTGATAAAGTACCATATGAATCTGAATTTTTTTCTCCCCTTGGTCATGTCTTCCATACCCTATCTGCTCATTGCTTTGTGCTGTTTGATATGTGCAAGTTTAAGTATCTAGCCATGTGAATCTGAATTTTTTTCTCCCCCTTTGTCCTTGCTGCCATACCCTATCTGCTCATTGCTTTGTGCTGTTTGATTTGTGCAAGTTTAAGTTGATAGTCATGTGAATCTGAATTTTTTCCCCCCCTTTTTCCTGGCTTCCAGCCCCTATATGCTCCCTGTTATGTGAGCAATACCATATAGGCTCGATATGTTTACTTCATGCCCAATGATGAAGGGTGTTCACATATGACCGCTTGTCATCCTACTCCCAATTTCTTGGAAGGTTGGCTGGATGGCTCATTTTTATTATCTGTATTATGTGCAAGTTTAAGTTGATATCCATGTGAAACTGAATTTTTTTTCTCCCCTTGTTCCTGCCTTCCATACCCTATATGCTCATTGCTTTGTGCTGTTTGATATGTTCAAGTCTATACAACTATAAGAATTTTCGCATGTAAACGGTATATAAAAATTGAGCAACCGCCAGCAACCAGAATTGGGAAATGATTAACTACATTTCTGAGGGCTTATACTTATATATACTCTTTTATGGTTTTTTCATGGTGATATGTGCAAGTTTAAGTTGATTTCAATGTGAATCTGAATTTTTTTCTCCCCTTGGTCCTTTCTTCCATACCCTATATGCTCATTTCTTTGTGATGTATGATATAGGCAAGTTTAAATTGATATCCATGTGAATCTGAATTTTTTTTCTCCCCTTGGTCCTGTCTTCCATACCCTATATGCTCATTGCTTTGTGCTGTTTGATATGTGCAAGTTTAAGGTCATATCCATGGGAATCTGAATTTTTTCCCCCTTGGTCCTGGCTGCCATACCCTATATGCTCATTGCTTTGTGCTGTTTGATATGGGCAAGTTTAAATTGATATCCATGTGAATCTGAAATTTTTTTTCTCCCCTTGGTCCTTTCTTCCATACCCTAAATGCTCATTGCTTTGTGCTGCTTAATATGTGCATGTTTAACTTGATATCCATGTGAATCTGATTTTTTTTCTCCCCTTTGTCATGTCTTCCATACCCTATATGCTCATTGCTCTGTGCTTGTTGATATGTGCAAGTTTAAATTGATAGCCATGTGATTCTGAATTTTTCCCCCTTGGTCCTGGCTACGATACCCTATATGCTCATTGCTTTGTGCTGTTTGATATGTGCAAGTTTAAATTGATATCCACATGACATATGATTTTTTTTCTCCCCTTGGTCCTGTCTTCCATACCCTATATGCTCATTGCTTTGTGATGTTTGATATGTGCAAGTTTAAATTGCTATCCATGTGAATCTGAATTTTTTTCTCCCCTAGTTCCTTGCTTCCAGCCCCTATATGCTCATTGCTCTGTGCTTGTTGATATGTGCAAGTTTAAATTGATAGCCATGTGATTCTGAATTTTTTCCCCCTTGGTCCTGGCTGCCATACCCTATATGCTCATTGCTTTGTGCTATTTTATATGGGCAAGTTTAAATTGATATCCATGTGAAACTGAATTTTTTTTCTCCCCTTGTTGCTGTCTTCCATTCCCTATATGCGCATTGCTTTGTGCTGTTTGATATGTTCAAGTTTAAGGTGCTATCAATGTGAATCTGAATTTTTTCCTCCCCTTGGTCCTGGCTGCCATACCCTATATGCTCATTGCTTTGTGCTGTTTGATATGTGCAAGTTTAAGGTGATATCCATGTGAATCTGTATTTTTTCCTCCCCTTTGGTCCTGGCTGCCATACCCTATATGGGAATTGCTTTGTGCTGTTTGGTATGTGCAAGTTTAAATTGATATCCATGTGAATTTGAATTTTTTTTCTCCCCTTGGTCCTGTCTTCCATACCCTATATGCTCATTGCTTTGTGGTGTTTGATATGTGAAAGTTTAAATTGCTATCCATGTGAATCTGAATTTTTTTTCTCCCCTAGTTCCTTGCTTCCAGCCCCTATATGCTCATTGCTCTGTGCTTGTTGATATGTGCAAGTTTAAATTGATAGCCATGTGATTCTGAATTTTTTCCCCCTTGGTCCTGGCTGCCATACCCTATATGCTCATTGCTTTGTGCTGTTTTATATGGGCAAGTTTAAATTGATATCCATGTGAAACTGAATTTTTTCTCTCCCCTTGTTGTTGTCTTCCATTCCCTATATGCTCATTGCTTTGTGCTGTTTGATATGTTCAAGTTTAAGGTGCTATCAATGTGAATCTGAATTTTTTCCTCCCCTTGGTCCTGGCTGCCATACCCTATATGCTCATTGCTTTGTGCTGTTTGATATGTGCAAGTTTAAGGTGATATCCATGTGAATCTGTATTTTTTACTCCCCTTTGGTCCTGGCTGCCATACCATATATGGGAATTGCTTTGTGCTGTTTGGTATGTGCAAGTTTAAATTGATATCCATGTGAATTTGAATTTTTTTCTCCCCTTGGTCCTATCTTCCATACCCTATATGCTCATTGCTTTGTGCTGTTTGATATGGGCAAGTTTAAATTGCTATCCATGTGAATCTGAATTTTTTTCTCCCCTAGTTCCTTGCTTCCAGCCCCTATATGCTCATTGCTCTGTGCTTGTTGATATGTGCAAGTTTAAATTGATAGCCATGTGATTCTGAATTTTTCCCCCTTGGTCCTGGCTGCCATACCCTATATGCTCATTGCTTTGTGCTGTTTTATATGGGCAAGTTTAAATTGATATCCATGTGAAACTTAATTTTTTTCTCTCCCCTTGTTGCTGTCTTCCATTTCCTATATGCTCATTGCTTTGTGCTGTTTGATATGTTCAAGTTTAAGGTGCTATCAATGTGAATCTGAATTTTTTCCTCCCCTTGGTCCTGGCTGCCATACCCTATATGCTCATTGCTTTGTGCTGTTTGATATGTGCAAGTTTAAGGTGATATCCATGTGAATCTGTATTTTTTCCTCCCCTTTGGTCCTGGCTGCCATACCCTATATGGGAATTGCTTTGTGTTGTTTGGTATGTGCAAGTTTAAATTGATATCCATGTGAATTTGAATTTTTTTTCTCCCCTTGGTCCTGTCTTCCATACCCTATATGCTCATTGCTTTGTGGTGTTTGATATGTGCAAGTTTAAATTGCTATCCATGTGAATCTGAATTTTTTTTCTCCCCTAGTTCCTTGCTTCCAGCCCCTATATGCTCATTGCTCTGTGCTTGTTGATATGTGCAAGTTTAAATTGATAGCCATGTGATTCTGAATTTTTTCCCCTTGGTCCTGGCTGCCATACCCTATATGCTCATTGCTTTGTGCTGTTTTATATGGGCAAGTTTAAATTGATATCCATGTGAAACTGAATTTTTTTTCTCCCCTTGTTGCTGTCTTCCATTCCCTATATGCTCATTGCTTTGTGCTGTTTGATATGTTCAAGTTTAAGGTGCTATCAATGTGAATCTGAATTCTTTCCTCCCCTTGGTCCTGGCTGCCATACCCTATATGCTCATTGCTTTGTGTTGTTTGATATGTGCAAGTTTAAGGTGATATCCATGTGAATCTGTATTTTTTCCTCCCCTTTGGTCCTGGCTGCCATACCCTATATGGGAATTGCTTTGTGCTGTTTGGTATGTGCAAGTTTAAATTGATATCCATGTGAATTTGAATTTTTTTTCTCCCCTTGGTCCTGTCTTCCATACCCTATATGCTCATTGCTTTGTGGTGTTTGATATGTGCAAGTTTAAATTGCTATCCATGTGAATCTGAATTTTTTTTCTCCCCTAGTTCCTTGCTTCCAGCCCCTATATGCTCATTGCTCTGTGCTTGTTGATATGTGCAAGTTTAAATTGATAGCCATGTGATTCTGAATTTTTTCCCCCTTGGTCCTGGCTGCCATACCCTATATGCTCATTGCTTTGTGCTGTTTTATATGGGCAAGTTTAAATTGATATCCATGTGAATCTGAATTTTTTTTCTCCCCTTGTTGCTGTCTTCCATTCCCTATATGCTCATTGCTTTGTGATGTTTGATATGTTCACGTTTAAGTTGATTTCAATGTGAATCTGAATTTTTTCCTCCCCTTGTTCCTGGCTGCCATACCCTATATGCTCATTGCTTTGTGCTGTTTGATATGTGCAAGTTTAAGGTGATATCCATGTGAATTTGTATTTTTTCCTCCCCTTTGGTCCTGGCTGCCATACCCTATATGCTCATTGCTTTATGCTGTTTGATATGTGCAAGTTTAAATTGATATCCACATGACATATGATTTTTTTTTCTCCCCTTGGTCCTGTCTTCCATACCCTATATGCTCATTGCTTTGTGCTGTTTGATATGGGCAAGTTTAAATTGCTATCCATGTGAATCTGAATTTTTTTCTCCCCTTGGTCCTGTCTTCCATACCCTATATGCTCATTGCTTTGTGCTGTTTGATATGTGCAAGTTTAAGTTGATATCCATGTGAATTTGAATTTTTTTTCTCCCCTTGGTCCTGTCTTCCATACCCTATATGCTCATTGCTTTGTGCTGTTTGATATGTGCAAGTTTAAGTTGATATCCATGTGAATCTGAATTTTTTTTCTCCCCTTGGTCCTGTCTTCCATACCCTATATGCTCATTGCTTTGTGCTGTTTGATATGTGCAAGTTTAAGGTGATATCCATGGGAATCTGAATTTTTTTCTCCCCTTGGTCCTGCCTGCCATACCCTATCTGCTCATTGCTTTGTGCTGTTTGATATGTGCAAGTTTAAATTGATAGCCATATGAATCTGATTTTTCCCCCCCTTTGTCCTTGCTTCCAGCCCCTATATGCTCCATGTTATGTGAGCATTACCATATAGGCTCGATATGTTTACTTCATGCCCAATGATGAAGGGTGTTCACATATGACCGCTTGTCATCCTACTCCCAATTTCTTGGAAGGTTGGCTGGATGGCTCATTTTTATTATCTGTATTATGTGCAAGTTTATTTTGATTTCCATATGAAACTGAATTTTTTTCTCCCCTTGGTCCTTGCTTCCATACCCTATATGTATTTTGCTTTGTGCTGTTTGATATGTTCAAGTCTATACAATTATAAAAATTGAGCAACCGCCAGCAACCAGAATTGGGAAATGATTAACTACATTTCTGAGGGCTTATACTTGTATAAATTTTTTTATGGTTTTTTCAGGGTGATATGTGCAAGTTTGACTTGAAATCCATATGAATCTGAAATTTTTGCTTCCCTTGTTTCTGTCTTTCAGACTCTATAATTGTATAGACTCTTTTATGGTTTCTGCATTTATGTTGTTTTTGCATTTACGTTTTGTCATATTTTGTGTATGCAAAATTTTTTTTCTCATTCTTGTTCCTCCAAGACGTCGTCTCCATTGTCATCCTTCTTATACCATCATAGGTACGTCTTTCAATGACAATTATCTCATCAGTTTCTTGTATCTTTCATATTTCCATTACTAATCTGTAATTTTGCAGGGTCTAATGAGTGCAAGCTCTAACCCGTCAGAACGATCACACCCGCGGGATGAGTTGGACTGTGATCCATCAGACTACCGGCTTTGCCACTGTGGCCTGAGGTGCCCAAGGCAGACATGTTGGTCCCGGCGCGACCCTGGGAGGAGATATTGGACTTGTTCGTCTCGCATCGAACACTACGGATTCTTCGACTGGAAGGACCTCCCTCACAATGCTTGGTCGCGAAACGTTATACTCCTTTTGAAGGATGCGAATGAAAGGGGACAGATTTTGGATAGCTCTTCAAGCACATTGTCGGATAGCAGGGTTTACGATCTAGAGGGGCAGGTGGGTACTGTAGGAAGATATATGCCCATAAGGCAATTTATCTTGATTATACGTCTTGTTCATACCGTATATGGTACGTATTATTCTAAGTATAAAATCATTTGTATTAATATACTTAGATAATATCCATAGACTTATAGTTAGGTCCTTACATATCTAAATGAGATCTCGATTATGAGTAAGTAAGTGACCGAATAGAAACGTAAGTCTAAAACGGTTCGTGATCGTAGATGTGTCGAGAACTGGATATCGACACATCGGATAGATCACTGTGTCTTAGTCTTACCTTCGGGTAATGATGATCTCATAGTCATTCGACTTGGTGAAGTCGGAGACGAGACACATGTGCTCATTGGAGAATGAGTTCACTGAACGACCAAGTTAGAGTTATTAAATGGTTAACTTTAATGATCTGTCTTTAATAACTCTAAGGTGATGATAGGTTAGTTGATCCTTAAGACCTGAAGTCATCTGTACAAACCTGTGAGCGGACGGTATAGCTTAGACCCATGATCTAGCTTCGAGGACCAGTCCTGATGAAAGATCTTAGGTTGGGTTGCACCAGAAGCTCTCTAGGTGAGTAAGTAACTAAGATGGGATTCGTCACTTCCATTAAAGGGAAGTTAGTGTTATAGGCTCAGTACGGTCTTTATGTTAATCCTCGGCCGGGGTGCGTTGCAAGTAGTACAACGTGTATACAATAAAGACCGCTGTATACTGACCAATGTTGTCTAATAGGGTTGACAGTAAACCATACCCTAGGCCAACAATAACACAGTCTTGACGAAGGGATTTTAGCTAACGGAATTCATCACTGACACAGCCAATGCAAACCCTATGATACTTTTGTCAAAGGGTCGATCACGTTATGATGACTCTGAAACAGGGACGACATCTACTGCTCGTAGTGACCGTCGTCTAGGGGTTTCGAGCCCCAACCTGTAGTAAGGTCAGGCTGTAGGGTCTCACACCGAGTAGTATTCGTGTCTTAGTAATAGGAATATAGAATAGAGAGAAATATCATTTGATGATATTCACAAGTTGAGTTGTGAAAGTTAGTCGCATTAGCAATAGGGGCACAACGTTGCATTAGATGCTAACTTTAACTAAACGTGTTGTAAATTAGTTACGACGAATTTTGTAGGAACAAACTTGTTGGAAAGGGTTACCTGGATGACGGGATCGTCCCGGTCTAAACACAGGTTCAAACCGCGTCCAAATCGGAGCTCAAACGAGCCCAGAAACGCAGAAAGAGTTCAAGGGGAAGTGGGTTAGACCCACTGGGCCAAAAGGCCCATGTGCAAAGGCAAACGGGCAACGCCCGCTGGCTGCAACGGGCGCACGCCCGTTGCACAGCGGGCGCCCGCCCGCTGACTTAATTTGTTTTTTCTCTTCATGGGGATTGTCCCACATTACCCGCAACGAGAAATTGAGTGCTCACTCCCTATATAAATAGGGGTGCACTCTCCTCGTTGAAAAACACACCAGTCAACGATCGAGTAGCTCCAGAATTTTAGAGCAGGCTCGATCGGCGACTAAATCTCTCTCTCTATTTTCTTATTCTCCGGAGTAGTCCTAGCACGACTACGAAGGGGGTTTGGATCTGATCCGGACGTCTAAGACGCCGGTTCTTCTCAAGTGAAACTTTCTACCGCGTGTGATCGGCTCGGAGGCGAAAGCAGCTCGGGCGGATCGGTGCGAGGGTGCGAGGCGGCTCAGGGAGATCGGGTCAACGCGGCTCGGCTACGAGGAGCTTCTCAAGACGGTGCGGTACATCTTGCCTGCTCCAGGGCCAAGATTCCGGGTATGTTTTTAAGCGTTTTCTAGCGTAGATTTTAATTAGTCGCTTAGTGTAGATCCTTCTTGGGGTGGTCAGACCCACTCCAAGTCGACATAGATCGGGCTAGGTTCTGGCTCCCCAGAGCCTAGCTAAATAGTTTAGCTAGTGTAGAAATCTGATTTCTAGTTTTTCCGCTGCGCTTTTGTGCCTCCGCGGTCCGTCCGACTTAGGACGGATACGGATCCGAGCTCTGGGGGTCTGCCAAAACCCCAACAGTGGTATCAGAGCCACGGTTATGCTATAGATCTACTATAGCGACTTTTTTTTTAAATCGTTAAAAATGCTTAGCTTTCATGTACAAACTTTTTTGCTTAATGTTAAAAAGTTTGAAAAATTGTTTCGTGTTTTTAAAAATTGTTTATGCAACACGGAAATTTTATTTTGGACTATTTACTTTATGGATAAATTTTAAATAGGTATCCAACATTTAAATAATGTATAAAATTTTTTTTATGAGATATGAAAAATTTTAAAGAGTGTTTAAAGTTTATGTAAACTTTAGAGAAAAAAAAAAATTTTTTTTAAAGAATTTTTCTTTAGTTACATAAAGTTAGAGATCTTTAAAACTTTATTTGAAAGCTTCTAAAAGGTTTCTAAAAGTTTTAAAAAGGGTTTTTAAATTGTTTTTAAAATATGTAAGTATAGAAATGATTTTATTTCATGAGATGAAACATAAATTATTTTCTTTTTGTTACATATAGGTTTCTAAAATTATTTTGTGACATTTTAATTTTAGAAATAAGGTTAAAATTTTTTAAAGCCTAGGTTTAAAATTATTAGATAATTTTGTACGACCTAGTTTTATGCGATAAAATTTTTATGAATACTTTAAAATTTTTAATCTTTAATTTTAAGTGTTAAAATTTAGATTTGCATGTTTGTATTATATAGATAATTTTTAAACTTGCAAATACATTTTATATGTCACTAAAAATGAAACTTTCTTTTAAGCGGATAAAGTTAGTTGCTTCATTTCATGTTGAATAATGTATTCACAAACCTTGTTAGGTTAGCCATTAAAACATGATAGTGACATGCTATGTTTGATAAAACAAAACAACATCGAACCTAATACCTGATTAGGGTAGTCCTTTTGTTTCATAAATCATTTCATTAAAACGTTCAATTAAATGATTTTCATAAAAAGACAATGTTGAATTGTTTTATTAAAATCCTAATTAGGTTGGGGTAGCAAGTTAAACGTAGAACCTTATAGTTGATAAGGACTTAATAAAAGCTGTTCAACCAATCTGAAAATTTTGAATTTTAGGATCCACTAGTTGATAAGGATTAACTAGTTCTCTAAATTAAAAGCCATTTAGTTGTTTGGAAAACATAAGATTGATGACAACTCCTTCAATGGATCATGATGTCGGTCAATGTGCTTGGCTAAAGTTTTTGGACCAACCTAGCTAGACTGGGTAACAAGTGGTCCTGGCTTAGTCAATTCCCTGGCCGCGTCAGCTGGACCGCAAGGAGTCGATTCATGACTATGTAAGTCCATCGACTATACCTAAGTCAATACGATAATAATCTTGTTCAAGATAAATCGTAGCCCTCCTTGTTTTAGGAGTTGGCAACTGTAAGAAACATTTTCCGGTTGTTGAGCTACACTCAAGCCGTGACATGTCAATCTTATAGAAACCGATTTCTTGATTGACATCTTAACCTGACTGAAACCGTTGTCTCATCCCTCGAGCTTCGGCGTAAGTCTAACCAAGAATGTAGTCTAAGACCTGACCCAAACCGACACGTCGTGCATACACCGAGCAAAGGGGCAAGTCAGGCTAGACACGAAAACAAGGGTCCGACTAGGCTAGCCGTTGTGATCCGGTTGAGCACACTCATGATCATAAATGACTAGGGGTAAAAATCGATAGGGAATCATAGCAAATATGATTGATGACGAGTTCGTCTACCGACTGCAGAGTCGGACAACTTGTTGAGATACACTCAAGGTTGTCAGACTCAGGGTAGTCGGATCCCTCTCTCACAAATATTATTTTATAATAAATTGTTTATTATTGTGGCTTTAAATAAATTTAGTGGGAGAATATAGTTTTATTAAAACCATTAAAACTATACTACGAACATATACTAACTAAAGTATCTATACAATGCAGAATGGACTCAGGTCTAAAATACATGGTAGAAAAGAACGTGCTGGATGGAACCAACTACAAAGACTGGCTTAGGAACATTAAGTTGGTCCTTTCCCTAGCTGGGATTGGATACATATTGTTCGAGGACGCTCCGGATAAGCCCGATGAGGATTTGACCCCACGAAGAGAAAGAAGCCTTCAAGTTGTACCAAAGGGATGCTGAGAAGGCAAGATGCCTTGCTCTAGCTTCGATGACCAACGAGCTGCAAAGGAAACATGAACATATGGATGTTCAGAGCATACTCCTTAATAGACAAGAGTTGTATGTCAAGCGATCCAGAGCTGCCAAGTTCGAAGCTACTAGTAACCTCTGGGGCACGAAGATGACGACAGGACCCGTACAAGATCATGTTATCAAGATGATCGGGTACGTAGAGGACGCCGCCCAGTTAGGATTTGTCCTGGACAATGAGATGTCCACAGACATTATCCTAAAGTCCTTAACTCCCGAGTTCAAGCCCTTTATAACTGGCTTTATAATGAACAGCCTTGAGACGGATCTTCCTGGTCTCCTCAATATGCTCCGGCAATTTGAGGAGATTGAGAAGAAGCCGACTGCACTGGTTGTTGGCTCTGCTACTTCCGACCAGCCGAAAGGCAAAGGGAAGAAGAGGCAGGTCCCACAACATGCGAAGGCTAAAAATGGGAAGAAGAAGAACAAAGGGGCCCCGTCGAAATCTGAGTGCTTCCATTGCCACAAGATTGGCCACTGGAAGAGGAACTGCAAGATCTATCTTGCAGAGAAGAAGAAGGGGCATACTGATGCCTCTACCTCAGGTATAAATTAAAATTCAATTAAATGCAATTATTTCCATTCATATAGTGTGAGACACTTATAGACATCTGTGTACTGTATACAGGTGGCTGATAAGAACTGGAGATTGGAGAAGCACGGAGATCGGTCGGCAATTAAAGCAACAGTTGCTGATGGGACCGCTCAAAGACTTCTGGAGACGCTGATCGTGATGGAGATGATATTTTCTTATTTGAATAAAATGTATCATCTTTAAGGATCGAAAACAATGAATGAGTGCTTTGCACTCAACGTTTATTTTTGATAAACAAATTAAGGTTCCTTTTATGAACCCGTTGTTTTGGAATGGATGTCTCGTTTGTTGCAATTGAAATTGAATTGGCTTAAATTCTGTGGATGTGACTTTTCTGTGATGGTTGCGTATATTTTCGAATAATGGTGTATAGCTTCGATAATATTGATTTTGGAGCTGACTAAATGTTAGAAGTCAATCAGTAGTTAAAAGCAGGTTCCAGGGGGGGCGTATAAATTGTGTGCGATCACAATAATACGCATATCAAGATTAATTCTTAATTATCTGCATTTAGTTGTTAAAAGAGTTAATACTAAATGTGGTTAAAGGAATAAGTACAGTGTAAGACGTTTTTGATTGAACGAGTCAATGTCAAGATTCCTTAAAACGATCTTGACTTGACTCATTCGTCAAAACCGAATCTGGCACTTGTACATTCCATCTGAGGCACTTACCAAAAGGTTACATTTTGCACATAAATCTAAATATGATTTAGATATTATGTTGAAGAAATTTGACCAGGTAATTCTTAAAGTCAGGGGGAGCGAGCTCATATACTTAGTTCCGTTTTTCGGACTAAGTAAAAAGGATTTTTCACTTTAATGAATCTTTTATATAAATCATTAAGTCAAAATTGTTTTGATTTAATCGTATATATATAGAGACTTAGGGTGTCAAATATGTAATTGACATATTGACACAATAAAGTGAAGAGAGCTAGAACTGACTTACGGAAATGTTAGACCCCACATCTAAATCGTATAAGCCAACTGTTAGCTATACGAAGTTAGGAAAGTTGATCCAGATCATTTTTCAAAGGATCAACCATGTGTGATCAAGAGATGTAATTTCAATCCATTAAAATTCGTTGTAGATACTTATTAGTAGAACCATTCTTAGGTTTGCCATATCAAATGTCAAAGTGACTGATATGCTATAACGGCATGAGATACCGAGATAAATAGCCTAAGTGCAAGTGGGAGATGTAGGAAGATATATGCCCATAAGGCAATTTATCTTGATTATACGTCTTGTTCATACAGTATATGGTACGTATTATTCTAAGTATAAAATCATTTGTATTAATATACTTAGATAATATCCATAGACTTATAGTTAGGTCCTTACATATCTAAATGAGATCTCGATTATGAGTAAGTAAGTGACCGAATAGAAACGTAAGTCTAAAACGGTTCGTGATCGTAGATGTGTCGAGAACTGGATATCGACACATCGGATAGATCACTGTGTCTTAGTCTTACCTTCGGGTAATGATGATCTCATAGTCATTCGACTTGGTGAAGTCGGAGACGAGACACAGATGCTCATTGGAGAATGAGTTCACTAAACGACCAAGTTAGAGTTATTAAATGGTTAACTTTAATGATCTGTCTTTAATAACTCTAAGGTGATGATAGGTTAGTTGATCCTTAAGACCTGAAGTCATCTGTACAAACCTGTGAGCGGACGGTATAGCTTAGACCCATGATCTAGCTTCGAGGACCAGTCCTGATGAAAGATCTTAGGTTGGGTTGCACCAGAAGCTCTCTAGGTGAGTAAGTAACTAAGATGGGATTCGTCACTTCCATTAAAGGGAAGTTAGTGTTATAGGCTCAGTACGGTCTTTATGTTAATCCTCGGCCGGGGTGCGTTGCAAGTAGTACAACGTGTATACAATAAAGACCGCCGTATACTGACCAATGTTGTCTAATAGGGTTGACAGTAAACCATACCCTAGGCCAACAATAACACAGTCTTGACGAAGGGATTTTAGCTAACAGAATTCATCACTGACACAGCCAATGCAAACCCTATGATACTTTTGTCAAAGGGTCGATCACGTTATGATGACTCTGAAACAGGGACGACAGCTACTGCTCGTAGTGACCGTCGTCTATGGGTTTCGAGCCCCAACCTGTAGTAAGGTCAGGCTGTAGGGTCTCACACCGAGTAGTATTCGTGTCTTAGTAATAGGAATATAGAATAGAGAGAAATATCATTTGATGATATTCACAAGTTGAGTTGTGAAAGTTAGTCGCATTAGCAATAGGGGCACAACGTTGCATTAGATGCTAACTTTAACTAAACGTGTTGTAAATTAGTTACGACGAATTTTGTAGGAACAAACTTGTTGGAAAGGGTTACCTGGATGACGGGATCGTCCCGGTCTAAACACCAGGTTCAAACCGCGTCCAAATCGGAGCTCAAACGAGCCCAGAAACGCAGAAAGAGTTCAAGGGGAAGTGGGTTAGACCCACTGGGCCAAAAGGCCCATGTGCAAAGGCAAACGGGCAACGCCCGCTGGCTGCAACGGGCACACGCCCGTTGCACAGCGGGCGCCCGCCCGCTGCAGCAGCGGGCGGGCGGCCCGCCCTTGCCCCCTTGGGCGGGCGCGCCCGCTAAGTCTAGCGGGCGCGCCCGCAACTTAAGTCAATTTAGGGTTTTTGAAAACCCTAATGACGGCTACGAATTTTGTGTAAATTGCTAAACTTTGAGCAATTGTTTGAGGGGTCAAACGAAGTCGAAATTCGTCACCGTCAGTTCCTACGCGTTCACCATTCCAAGCTTTTCTGATTGATAGCTTGTTTGGTGTCTGAAGTTTAGTATGTGAGGAGAATTAATTCGTTAAAGTTTGACTTTGTGAAAGGCTAACTTTAAAGTTGAAATTAAGCCAAATGACTTAATTTGTTTTTTCTCTTCATGGGGATTGTCCCACATTGCCCGCAACGAGAAGTTGAGTGCTCACTTCCTATATAAATAGGGGTGCACTCTCCTCGTTGAAAAACACACCAGTCAACGATCGAGTAGCTCCAGAATTTTAGAGCAGGCTCGATCGGCGACTAAATCTCTCTCTCTATTTTCTTATTCTCCGGAGTAGTCCTAGCACGACTACGAAGGGGGTTTGGATCTGATCCGGACGTCTAAGACGCCGGTTCTTCTCAAGTGAAACTTTCTACCGCGTGTGATCGGCTCGGAGGCGAAAGCAGCTCGGGCGGATCGGTGCGAGGGTGCGAGGCGGCTCAGGGAGATCGGGTCAACGCGGCTCGGCTACGAGGAGCTTCTCAAGACGGTGCGGTACATCTTGCCTGCTCCAGGGCCAAGATTCCGGGTATGTTTTTAAGCGTTTTCTAGCGTAGATTTTAATTAGTCGCTTAGTGTAGATCCTTCTTGGGGTGGTCAGACCCACTCCAAGTCGGCATAGATCGGGCTAGGTTCTGGCTCCCCAGAGCCTAGCTAAATAGTTTAGCTAGTGTAGAAATCTGATTTCTAGTTTTTCCGCTGCGCTTTTGTGCCTCCGCGGTCCGTCCGACTTAGGACGGATACGGATCCGAGCTCTGGGGGTCTGCCAAAACCCCAACAGGTACGGTAGTTGGACAACTTGAGAGAAACACGGAGAAAATGAATAGGATTATCGGAGATATTGACACCATTAAGTGTTTGTTGTTTTCTATATTAGGCCTAATCATTTTAATGTTGTTGGTCGTGAACACGAAGAATGTATGAATGGGTTGTCGGATAACTTGTCCTGATTTGGATATGAAACTGTTATTTTTGGTATGACTGGGATATGTGCAAGTTTCAGTTGATATCCATGTGAATCTGATGTTTTTTCTCCCATTGTTCCTTGCTGCCATACCCTATATGCTCATTGCTTTGTGCTGTTTTATATGTGCAAGTTTAAGTTGATATCCATGTGAATCTGAATTTTTTTTCTCCCCTTGGTCCTGTCTTCCATACACTATATGCTCATTGTTTTATGCTGTTTTATATGTGCAAGTTTAAGTTGATATCCATGTGAATCTGAATTTTTTTTCTCCCCTTGGTCCTGTCTTCCATACCCTATATGCTCATTGCTCTGTGAAAGTTGATATGTGCAAGTTTACTTTGATATCCATATGAAACCGAATTTTTTTCTCCCCTTTCTCCTGGCTGCCAGACCCTATATGCTCATTGTTCATGCCATGTTGATATGTGCATGGTTCAGTTGATATTCATATGAATCTGATGTTTTTTCTCCCCTTGGTCCTGGCTGCCATACCCTATATGCTCTTTGTTTTGTGTTGTTTGATATGTTCAAGTTTAATTTGATATCCATTGGGGGGGTTAAATTAGCTTATTCTCACCTCTCCCTACCACATACCACAATTTCAATTCTCATTCCCAACTTTCCCAACATCAAAAGAACACAAAAAAGTTTACTGGGACCCACATAACTTTTCCCCTACCAATTCCTCTCAACTTCTCCCCCCCCCAAAAGAACACAAAACCCCATTTTTCTCTCTCCAAAATTCTTTTCCTTCCCAACTTTCCCTCCCCTACTTCCACTCAAAAGAACAAGCCCTTAGACTGGCAGTTTCTTTGAGTGAGAATGAGTTGGGGTTTACTGTTGTCAACCGTAAATCTTGGTGGAATCTTGATGTGGGGATCACGGGTTGGAAAATTGGTTTGAGAATTGTACATGGGCTCTACCTAACTTTTTTGTGCTTAGTGTGTTTCTTTTGTTGAGAAAGTTGTATGAGAAAGTTTGATATGGGGTCCACTAATTAATTAATTGTAACTAAAAAAGAGTAAAAAAAACTATCAGGGATAGCTGCAATTGGGCAAAATAGAGGAGAGAGCGCGAGTCTTGGGGCCCACAAATGCACTTTCTCACGGTGATATCGAAAATTCCGCGCAAAAAGCGGGGATTGTGGGAGGGTCGCAGAATCTGCAAAAAGAACTCCACGTCGGTGCCAGCAAACGAAATTTTCCGTTCGTTTTTTTTGCCCAAAGAAACAAGATGCTTTCTTTCTGCTACGATTTGACATGAACAGTGTAAAATTAGTGATTTTTTACGCTTTCCAGCAAACTTTTCGCAAAAGAAACAGGCCCTAACTTGTGCGGAGCATGGTGCTGCGGTCGTCAAATTACAGTAGTATCCTCTGATGCGTAATTGTCTAGAAAGTTTCAGAGGGGGAAATCGTCTGTCAACTAAGCGGAATCAAATTACAGTATTATCCACCGTTTCATCGATGCCTAGAAAATTTCAGAGGGTAAAACCGTCATGGTCACGTGAGTGACATGCCCATATCAGCCCCCAAAAAAGGCTCGGACTATATCTACCTCATTTTGATGTGCATGTGGCAATTACTAAAATAGGAAACAAATTGGAAGAGAGAGAATGTGAAAGGACCAATGAATTGATTTTTTTTCCATCTTAAGCAACATGTCCCATCCCTGCACCTCAAAATGAGGTGCACTTAGTCCCCGCCAAAAAAACATCGGAGGGTGACGCGCCGGTTCTTGTTTCTTTCGGCTACTTTGGGGGAGGAAAGTGAAATTTTGACACTGTTTAGGCACTATTCACCCTCAAATCAGCCCACTTTCCAAGCAAGCTGTTCCAAACGCAAGAAAAAATTTTAGTTGCTTCATCCTTGTTGGCGCCGTCATGGAGCAAAGCACAGCCGCCCACAAAATCCCCACATTTTGCGGGGATTACAAGCGAAATCCTGATGGTGGGGGCCAACGCGCTTCTCCCTCTGCGGAATGCTCCAATCACGCGCGTTTTTCCCTTTTTTTATTGCAAATCACACACACGCGTCAATTTTGTTTTATATTTAAATATATTAGTTTATTCATATTTCTCCCACTTCCAACTTTCCTCATCAAACTTTTCCAATTCCATTTTAACCAAAAGAAACACACTACTTTACTATGAGACCCACAACCAAATCCCAAACCCACTTTCCAACCTCTTTTCCTCCAAAAGAAACACATTACTCTTCTTCTCTCACCTCAAGATTCCAACATGGATTTACTATTCATAACAGTAAATCACAACCCAAAGCAACTCAAAGAAACAGGCCTTTATGGGATTATCCTCCGATGCTCCATTGTCTAGAAAATTTCGGAAGGTGAAATCGTCTGTCAACTAAGGGCATGTTCTTTTGTTGGATTGTGAAAAGTGGGAAAGTTGGCGGGTGTGGAATTTTAGTAGAGAGAAACTTGGTGTAGGGTGTTCTTTTGGTGGAAAGTGGGGTTGGATTGTGGAGGTGGAAAGTTGAATATGGGGCACACTCCGTGTATTGTGTTCTTTTGGTTGAAGAAAGTGGATGAAGAAAGTTTGGAGTGGGATCCACGTGTTTGAAATAATTAATTATGAGCAATTATCATAATTTAATTAATTACCTAATGTTGAAGGAATTTAGAGACGAAGTGTAAAGAATCTCAAAAATTAGCAGTAGCCATGGCACAAGCCATGGCTCTCTATATATTCAATTAGAGAATAAGAGTCCAAGGGGCTCCCCACTAAGTTAGTGGGGAGTTATGGTGAGATGTTGAGGGGGGAGGCCAAAAGCCTCCCTCAACTCACAACACTCCCCCTCATCTCTCCATTACCTTGGTTTAAGCATATGAATACTTCAGGATTCAGTATGCTAATGAGGTGGATACTTCTGGATCCAGAGCTACTATGGTTGCCTCGTTAAAACCTTAGCTGTGGAAAACCCAGTGGGAAAAACCAGCAGCTTAAGGGAAAAGAGTACAACTATTGAGGGACTCCCCCTGATTTGTACAAGCTTCAGGCTTGCAGATCTCCTATATATCTATACAATCATCTCATATTCATCTATACATCCATCATGTTCTGAAAGAAAATACAATCATCACTCATCTATACAAGTTTCACTCATCTAGCGGCTATAGTAAAACAGTGGCGTTCTGGAGTGGAGTGCTCTTCGAAGTTTGGTAGATGACGCCACTAAAGTATTCATTAAATCAGTCTTCAGTGTGTCTGCGAGGTACTGCTGGACCTGGCTGAGCGTTTTCAATACTTGCTTTTTGGATGATGAGCTTCTCAGAAGATGTAGTCATTGGAGGATGATGTGTAGATATTTAGGAGGTGGCCGGCCTATTGTGTTTTAGTCATCGCGATGATCTTTAAACCTGCATATGCGATATATATTCCTTGACCCTTGGAAGTTGCGCAGAAGCAGCTTATCCTTGGTCTAGTGGTGTTGAGTAAAATTGTCTCAATAAGGAGTAGCCATGGCACAAGCCATGGCTCTCTATATATTCAATTAGAGAATAGGAGTCCAAGGGGCTCCTCACTAAGTTAGTGGGGAGTTATGGTGAGATGTTGAGGGGGGGAGGCCAAAGGCCTCCCTCAACTCACAACACCTAACACTTAATTAACCACTAATTACACCATAATTAAAGATATTAATTATCTAAAACTTACTTAATATATTAATATATTAAAGTATTAAAGTAATCATAAACTTACTTAATTTATTTTTAGTTAATCATATAATATATTAATAATATTATAATACCCATGAGTGTGCTTGAGTGGTGAGAAGGTGAGAATAGCATGTCAAACGCGATTGCTGTGCACTTCTCTGCGTGCACAGTAATCGTGCACGACCTGCTATTGGTCAGGGAAAGAGAGCGGGCCCCGCACAAAGTGGGATTCCAGTGTTTTCCCAGTGTTTTGCGGGGAAAACAAAACTCTCAAATTTTCGAGTTTTCGGCCGCCAACTGAGCATACTTTCCATTCTCAACTTTGTTGCAAAAGAACAGACCAAAGAAAACCCAGACCGGATTCCTTTAAAAAAGTGGATGAACAGTGAGCTAAAGCCACTTTCTTGACCACATTCTTGCAAAAGAAGAGGCCCTAAGCGGATAGTTAGGTGAGTGACATGACCATAGCCCCCCACCCAACAAATACATCGGAGGGTGTCGGGTCATTAACTTACAGGATTATCCTCCGATGAGTCATTGGCTACAAAATTTCAGAGGGTGAAATCATCTGCCAACTAAGCGGAATGGGTCACGTGCGTGACATGACTATAGCACCCCCAAAAAAATACGCCGGAGGGTGCAGCGACTCATTGTCTAGAAAATTTCAGAGGGTGAAATCGCCTATCAACTTAGGAAATGGTCACGTGAGTGACATGACGCCCCCCACCAAAAAAACATCGGAGGGTGCTGCGTCATCAAATTACAGTATTGTTCTCTGATGCGTCATTATCTAGAAAATTTCTGAGGGTGAAATTGTCTGTCAACTAAGCGGGATTGTCACGTGAGTGACATGACCATAGCCCCCACACCTCCACTTTTTAAGTACATCGGAAAGCATACTAAAGTGCATGCTGGCCTCGATCCCTTTCCTCCCATGTGGAATGGTGGAGAGAGTGCCAACCGAGCAATCGTGCACGCTAGACCTTATCCCTATTTTGAATAACGTTCGAATGGCTAAATGTTGTACGACCATCCTAAGTTTGCCCTCGTTTCATAAAGTTGCTAGTCATAACACAGAATCATATGTCATGAAATATTCATTTTCTTATTTGCATGTATGCAGAAAATTCAGAATATTCAAAGGGCTAGTACTTATTTGATTACATTTGTAGGTATGCAGATCATCAGTGAAGACAATATAGCCACGATGCAGAGATGTACAAAAATACTCAAACCAGCATATATTTTATTATTACAATCCATACTGGAAGAACGGTACACAACATCATGCTCACACTGAATACATGAAAGGAAATATAGAAAGGAAATACATATGAAAGTAGGTCACACACACACACAATTCTAAGTCTAAAAGTCAGCAGTCTTAAGGTCGAACTCTGACTTTGCAAACTTAGGAGCACCTACGTCAACATGTGCATCGTCTGACGGTGCCACGAAAATGGAACCGTAGGTAAGTCACAACAATTTTAGCAATAGAAATAGAGTAGCGCAAAAGTATGGTGTATGGATCGTCTAACCCTTGCAATACTAACAACACACACTAGAGGTGGTGAATAGTGTAATGGCAATAAAATTGTCCAATTAAAATTTAACTTGCAAATGCGGAATTATAAATGCAAGAGGAATTAAAAGGCACAATCAATCCAAACGCAAACAAAGTTTTACCCTGGTTCCCCAAACTTGGGTACATCCAGCCACACCAATATTCACTATATTCCCACACAGAGAAGTGAATACAAATCTCACAAGGAGATACCCACAAAGAGGATTTATGCCCTACACAAGGACCCAACCAATCCTACACAAGGATCAAGACTCCCACACAGAGAATCACTAACTCTCACTCAGAGAATTAGGGTTAGCCCTACACTAGGACACTAGAACTCCCACAAAGAGAGTTAATTCCCACAAAGAGAATTCCCTAATCCCACAAAGAGACAACCTCCCACAAAGAGAGAAACTCCCACAAAGAGAGTATCCTAATCCCACAAAGAGAAATAGGAAAACAAATTACACCAAGTAAAGTAAATACTCTTACCTATGCCTTGAGATGCTTACTCATGAATGGATGCAAGGCATGGAAGAGAATCTCCAAGTGTTGTGATATGCTTGAGAGCACTTGGATGATTTCCCTTGAGCTGGACTTCAATGCATGAAGATAGATGAATGCTCATTAGAGGGAAATGAGGAAGTTTATGAGTGGCCTATTAATCTTTCAATATATTCAATAGCATTAAGAAGTTCCTATGAACCGTGCCCTCTCATATATATAGGGAACATATATCAAACCCCAAAACCCAAGGAAACAGCCAAATGAATAATTCTGCAACAACTAGAAACTGGGTGAAAATGACAGGAACAGTCGATTGTTGATCAAAAGACAATCGACTGATCAACGGCTAGAAAATACCCAACGGCTATATTCTGAGCCAGTACAATCGACTGATGAAGACAATACAGTCGACTGACAAACAGGATAAGCGCATGTTAAACCTTCAGCAGGCAACTGCTACAGGGGATGGATCGAAACAGAGGGCTGCACTCTTTCTCCAATTATTCGCACAGGCGACTGATGTTAATACTACAGTCGACTGTCTATTAGTCAGGCGACTGTATATTCTTCATCAGTTGACTACTGTAAATTATGGAGAAAAGACGGAGAGATGCAGAGATTGCACTTACGCTAGACAGGCGACTGTTGGCCAATTTCCAGGCGACTGTAAGTATATAGGCAACTGTAAACTGATCGACAGACGACTGTGCGTAAAGCTCAAGTTTGAGTCAATTGAAATGTTGACTTGAGCTGTGCAAATCAGGCGACTGTAGAAGGATCTACATGCGACTGGAAATCACCCAGTCGACTGTGTTTCCCTCATCAGGCGTCTGATGGAAAGCCAGAGACTCCAAATGAGTCTTTGGACAAGATGAACCTATAGGGTTGGATTGTATGATAATCCTAAGGCGCACTAAGATGGCAAAATGCATACTCATGATAAGTAAACCATCTAACAAGGCATTACAATAACCTAGACTCAAAAGAGAGAGAAAGCAATAAAGTAAATTACATGGATTACAATGCTTCTCAAAGAGTCTAAGTCTTCAATATTGATGCCTTGATGCTCTCCATCATCTCCAAGTTTGGGCACTCCTTGAGTCCAAACTTTGGACCTTCTTCACTTGATGTCCATCCTTGCACCAAGTGATTAGTCTCCAAGAAAGATATTCTAGGAATTAAACTATGAGACTAAAACATGAGAATCATTAGCAACAACATAATGTTGTGATCATCATCAAAATAAGATTGGTATAAACACCAATACTCAACATATGGAACAAGCTATGGTAAACAATTAAAGATGATCATGCAATGGCAACAAGTAAGGTAAGAGTAGACATGCATGCAAGTGCGATAAGAAATGTAAAAGGTGACTATGCAAGTACAATAAGTAGTGTACAAGAGTAACCATGGTGATGGCAATAGTAAGACTAGTAGGCATGAACTGTGACAATAGTAAACATGCAAAGTACTGAACAAGACGTACCATCAAGTGGTTATTGTGGTGATAGTAGTAGTTAACTAAACCATGTGACTCACATAGAAGAGTATAATATGCAACTGTAACGCCCCGCTCCACAGGATACCCGATAAGTACAAATCCGTATCAGGTATTCCTGAAGAGACGGGTGCTACGAAGAAAATACAATATTACAAACACAAGCAGGTCCACTGCGCACTGCTGGGATAGTACATATAGCATTCCAGACAACCCAAAACACAAGAGAACCAAAAACTCAAGCACTGATGTATATAAATAAAACTGTTCATATACAACTTCCTTATACAAATCCATATACAATATTACCCACATCTCAATAAGGTACAAAAACTCACATCTCACTCAAGTACAACACTCCTAAGTCATTCACACTTCTCACAACCCGCAACTCCAGCCAACTGAGTCAAGTGCCTCCAACCCAAAGAACCAACCTGAAAAGTCAACGGTGGGGCACGTCAACGCGTGACCCAGTAGGAATTCCATATCTCAACTAGTCCTTACATGAAGTGTGGGAAGGGTGCACGTGAGCAGGCAGAGTGTATGTCATGGCATAAACATCTATTGTAGTAAATGAAGTAACAACTATAGTTATGAACATGTGAAAGTGTGCACATGAACAGGCAAGGTGTACAACAATGGTATACAACATAAAAGGAACATAGTAAAGAAACACAAGTAAACAACACATACATTTGTCATTGCTACAAGAATAATAAGGGTTAACAAACATAGTAAAGAAACACAAGTAAACAACACATACATTTGTCATTGCTACAAGAATAATAAGGGTTAACAATTAATCCATTGGTTAGCATTTTGGAACCCGGATAAACCGTAGGATGCTAAGGGAGCGGACTTCACCCAGGGTGGGTGAAAAGGTGGTACCACTCCTGCGACACGAGCACTGAAGGGGCCTCTCGTAACTCTGTGCCCGAATGGGACAAGTCACTAGAGCGAGACTCATCTCGGTTTTTCTGTCGGCCAAACGGAGAAAACCATCAGTTACCGTCATGGTGCATCACGAGTACACAAGCGGCCTCTCCAACCCTTTCAACTCGCCTTTCCGGGAGTGATACAGCAGGTGAGAATTCATATCATCTGTCCGCTCCTTAACTCCTATTATTTACCCGTGTTTCCCCCAAACCCCATGTCACCCTCCTTTAAGAGGACTTAGTCATTTTCATGAAACATAACACTTTCCATTTCTTTCCTTTCCACAGTTCATCACATATTTGGGACATGCATCGCCTTGTGCATTCCTTTTCTCATTTCTCATAATATACATGAAACATATAACCAAATTCACATCATCATTTTGCATGTGCCAATAACATAAACCACATATCACCATGTTACAGAAACGATTAAGAACATTGATGGCAAGTTTAACCTCAAAAAGGGTTTAAAACAACATTCAAATCTTTCAGCTTGCTGGAAAAACAGAACAGTCAGATTAAGAAGCACATTTCTCCATAATTTTGTATCAAACATGCACATACAATATAAATGAAAGTTGTAGATATAGTTGTGCTGGATTCACCTATAAATTTTCATGCAGAAATATGAACTGTGTGATTTATGGTAAATTGTTTGGTGAGACCTATCGAATCTATTTTTCAGACAGATTCTAAGGGCTGTAAAGATTGCTAGTTTAGGACATGTTACAGTTAGAATCTCACAAATGTGCACTCAGAGATAGTTGTAGAAAAAGTTGTTATCTTTCCAACGAAACTAAGATCATTAATTTATATGGAGTGTGTAGGGACTGATTTACGTTTTGTCAAACTGTGTCCAGACTGGATGAAATTCCGACATGTTGTAAAGATGCAATTATTAATCCTAATTACAGTCCGAATTAGTAAAAGTTCACAACATGAAAATTATAGATAACATTCCAATCTTTAAGCCATAAAAATTTCATAGCAAATTCAATTCTAGATTGGGAGGACTAAGCAAAACAATCAGCATATAAATCTGTCCAGAACTGCTCACCGCGCACAACCACCAAAAACTCAGGATTGCTCACCGCACACAACCATACAAACTCAGAATTGCTCACCGCACACAACCATCCAAAATTCAAGATGTATGAAAGATGCATGAGTTATCTTGGATAAATAAAGATGCAAGCATTCTTATGAAACTAAACATGCAACTCTAATACTAGTTGGAGATGGAATCCTACCTTAGGGGTGATGAGAGACAAGGGGGTAGCCCAAATCCCTATGGCTCCTCCTCCTTCAAACCCTTCTCTTCTCTTCTTCTCTGAATCCTTCTTCTCCTCCATAGGCTCCCAGAATGAGTAACAGCACCTAAACGACGACAGGGATGCGAGGAAGTGTGCAGAGTGAGGGTGGCGTAGCCCTATGGGTGCTCAGCATCCCTAATGTCTAAGATTGAGCAAGGGGAAGGGATGAATTCGGCCTGATCTTTTGAGAAGAGAGTGGGTAAATGAAACCTTCTTTCTAATTTCTAGAGTAGCCACCTCATCTCCCTAAAATCCTCTAAGCATGCCACCAAGCCTTGGGTTAGGTAAGGATCAAGGAGCTATTGACACATCAAAGGTGGAGGTGTCCCTTAGGAAAAATTAGGATTTTGTTTTTTTTGGAAAAATAACTATACCCACTTAATACACATACAATACTTAATACTCATCAAGACATTAGTATTCCAACTATATATACTATTTAATAAAATCATATGTCATACAAATTTATTTAAAAATAATTTTTAGCTCGACAAAATTAAATAAAATACATAAGTACTCCCAAAAATTTATACGCACATATATACGTCCAAGAATAGAATTTTGGGGTCATTACATCCTACCCACCTTAAAATAAAGTCCGTCCTCGGACTTTCCAACTCATGGCATAACTAAGGGTGAATATAGATATACAGTGTCAATCTACCCCAAACTTATATATACAACACATTCATATATCAACACGTATACCATTTCACATTACACGCATTCATGGTTTTGTACATACATACACATGCATCTATAAATATAAATATAGACATACGACCATGTATGTCTCCTAGCATATATCCAAGCACACATATACATGTCATCACATAAAGTCTCATACAACAATTTCAATACATACAGATACTCACGTAATGATATATCTATCCAAACACCGGTGTAAGCGTATCTACTTACAGCCAGACATGCAACCATATACATCTTACATATATATATATATATATATATATATATATATATATATATATATATATATATATATATATATATATATATGAGGGAAATGTGCCTAAGAATGACCTCGGGTAGAGATACCTGAGCACACCCCCGCTGTTCGGGGTTTGTGAGTATTTTTTTTTGAAATTTTTTTGCAGTAGGTAGATATACTTGTTATGTTGCTCCCCACAAAATTTCAGCTCGATCCGACACCGTTTGAGCCTCCGTTCATCGATTTCAAAAACGTTGCGCAAAACTGTCCAAATTCTGGACAGTTTTGCGCAACGTTTTTGAAATCGATGAACGGAGGCTCAAACGGTGTCGGATCGAGCTGAAATTTTGTGGAGAGCTACATAACAAGTATATCTACCTACTGCAAAAAATATTTTCAAAAAATAAAACTCACAAACCCCGAACAGCGGGGGTGTGCTCAGGTATCTCTACCCGAGGTCATTCTTAGGTACATTTTTTGCTATATATATATATATATATATATATATATATATATATATATATATATATATATATATATACCAAACATACAACACTAATACACCTAGGGCATGCCCACTCATACTTGAGCGGAACACAAAGATCCGCACATGGATCTTCACAATCAGCTTGTACACATACACCACATATAACAAACACAGACAGCATGTCATATCTATACATCGCCTAGAGCTTAATCAACTATATAGGTCCATGATACACATTACTCATAGGCTACCATATATTAACACATAAACACATACACCTCTATACTCAGACATACAATCATGTATTTCTCTAATATCTATCCAACATTCGCACATGTATGATCACACAAAGTCTTACATATCAATACCAATACACATAGATAACCATACAAAACTATATTCATCCATTTAAAGGTGTAAGCGTACCAGCTTACAGCTATACATATATCATATACTCATCACATATATCAACCCATAGAACTAATACTCTTAAGACATATCCACACATACATGGGTGGAACTCAAGGATCCACACATGCTTCTGCATACTCTACATGTGCATACATCACATACATACAGTATATAGCCACTACATAGTACATCTATACACTACCTGCACCTCAATCAAGTATATAACTCAATTCTACACACTACTCATAAGTCAACCATATATTAACACATATACTTCAAATATAATCACATAGTCATATAATCATTCGTACATATACCATAGTCATAAGTACATGAGTATAACATCTCAATATACTCGACAAGCCATATTCAACACGTATAGAGCTACAGATGTTTAGGTACACATACATACACACATAGATATATACACACATTCTTATTTAATCAACACTCTAGTGTCTACCCTCAGGGCTCTATACCTCAAACTTCTGATATCAGGGCTCTATCTTAAGGCAGAACTCCTACCCACCTTAAGACTAAACTACCTCTGAAACACTACACGCACTACCCTTACACAGCCGCAGTGCGGAGACCTGCATGGGCCACCACCTGTAACGCCCTGCTCCCCAGGATACCCGATAAGTACGAATCCGTATCAGGTATTCCTGAAGAGACGGGTGCTACGAAGAAACTACAAAATTACAAACACAAACAGGTCCACTACGCACTGCTGGGATAGTACATATAGCATTCCAGACAACCCAAAACACAAGAGAACCAACAACTCAAGCACTGATGTATATAAATAAAACTGTTCATATACAACTTCCTTATACAAATCCATATACAATATTACCCACATCTCAATAAGGTACAAAAATTCACATCTCACTCAAGTACAACAACACTCCCAAGTCATTCACACTTCTCACAACCCGCAACTCCAGCCAACTGAGTCAAGTGCCTCCAACCCAAAGAACCAACCTGAAAAGTCAACGGTGGAGCATGTCAATGCGTGACCCAGTAGGAATTCCATATCTCAACTAGTCCTTACATGAAGTGTGGGAAGGGTGCACGTGAGCAGGCAGAGTGTATGTCATGGCATAAACATCTACTGTAGTAAATGAAGTAACAACTATAGTTATGAACATGTGAAAGCGTGCACGTGCAACAGGCAAGGTGTACAACAATGGTATACAACATAAAATAAACATAGTAAAGAAACACAAGTAAATAACACATACATTTGTCATTGCTACAAGAATAATAAGGGTTAACAAACATAGTAAAGAAACACATGTAAACAACACATACATTTGTCATTGCTACAAGAATAATAAGGGTTAACAATTAATCCATTGGTTAGCATTTTAGAACCCGGATAAACCGTAGGACGCTAAGGGAGCGGACTTCACCCAGGGTGGGTGAAAAGGTGGTACCACTCCAGCGACACGAGCACTGGAGGGGCCTCTCGTAACTCTGTGTCCGAACGAGACAAGGCACTAGAGCAAGACTCATCTCGGTTTTTCTGTCAGAAAAACGGAGAAAACCATCAGTTACCGTCATGGTGCATCACGAGTACACAAGCGGCCTCTCCAACCCTTTCAACTCGCCCTTCCGGGAGTGATACAGCGGGTGAGAATTCATATCATCTGTCCGCTCTTTAACTCCTATAATTTACCCGTGTTTCCCCCAAACCCCATGTCACCCTCCTTTAAGAGGACTTAGTCATTTTCATGAAACATAACACTTTCCATTTCTTTCCTTTCCACAGTTCATCACATATTTGGGACATGCATCGCCTTGTGCATTCCTTTTCTCATTTCTCGTAATATACATGAAACATATAACCAAATTCACATCATCATTTTGCATGTGCCAAGAACATAAACCACATATCACCATGTAACAGAAACGATTAAGAACATTGATGGCAAGTTTAACCTCAAAAAGGGCTTAAAACAACATTCAAATCTTTCAGCTTGCTGGAAAAACAGAACAGTCAGATTAAGAAGCACATTTCTCCATAATTTTGTATCAAACATGCACATACAATATAAATGAAAGTTGTAGATATAGTTGTGCTGGATTCACCTATAAATTTTCATGCAGAAATATGAAGTGTGTGATTTATGGTGAATTGTTTGGTGAGACCTATCGAATCTATTTTTCAGACAGATTCTAAGGGCTGTTAAGATTGCTAGTTTAGGACATGTTACAGTTAGAATCTCACAAATGTGCACTCAGAGATAGTTGTAGAAAAATTTGTTATCTTTCCAACGAAACTAAGATCATTAATTTATATGGAGTGTGTATGGACCGATCTACGTTTTGCCAAACTGTGTCCAGACTGGATGAAATTCCGACATGTTGTAAAAGTTCACAACATGAAAATTATAGATAACAGTCCAATCTTTAAGCCATAAAATCAATTCTAGATTGGGAGGACTAAGCAAAACAATCAGCATATAAATCTGTCCAGAACTGCTCACCGCGCACAACCACCAAAAACTCAGGATTGCTCACCGCACACAACCATACAAACTCAGAATTGCTTACCGCACACAACCATCCAAAATTCAAGATGTATGAAAGATGCATGAGTTATCTTGGATAAATAAAGATGCACGCATTCTTATGAAACTAAACATGCAACTCTAATACTAGTTGGAGATGGAATCATACCTTAGGGGTGATGAGAAATAAGGGGATAGCCCAAATCCCTATGGCTCCTCCTTCTTCAAACCCTTCTCTTCTCTTCTTCTCTGAATCCTTCTTCTCCTCCACAGGCTCCCAGAATGAGTAACAACACCTAAACGACGACAGGAATGCTACGGAAGTGTGCAGAGTGAGGGTGGCGTAGCCCTATGGGTGCTCAGCCTCCCTAATGTCTAAGATTGAGCAAGGGGAAGGGATGAATTCGGCCTGATCTTTTAGGAAGAGAGTGGGTAAATGAAACCTTCTTTCTAATTTCTAGAGTAGCCACCTCATCTCCCTAAAATCCTCTAAGCATGCCACCAAGCCTTGGGTTAGGTAAGGATCAAGGAGCTATTGACACATCAAAGGTGGAGGTGTCCCTTAGGAAAAATTAGGATTTTGTTTTTTGAAAAATAACTATACCCACTTAATACACATACAATACTTAATACTCATCAAGACATTAGTATTCCAACTATATATATTATTTAATAAAATCTGTGTCATACAAATTTATTTAAAAATAATTTTTAGCTTGACAAAATTAAATAAAATACATAAGTACTTCCAAAAATTTATTTGCACATATATACGTCCAAGAATACATATTAATACATGTACGTGAATTTTGGGGTCATTACAGCAACCATGGGTCACCTCGTTTGTCACGGAAGCAAATCCCGGACGTCAACTACAATATACTTTTGAGAAATAACGAGACTATACGATACGAGACGAGACGAGAGAGGTGACTCCGGTCATAGCTCCCACACTCTCTCTACAATGAGTTCCTCCAAACCGCAGTGTCATGTGTATCTAGTACATGTTTCTTACATGATGTTCCACGAGATATTCCACGAGATATTCCGTTCGATAATTCATTAGCAGTCACTGAGTCATATGTGGCAAGCATCAAGTGATGTAACTATTTAAACGTAAGCAATCATGTAACAAATATATCCAAATTCCATACATGGTTTTCAAATGAGAAGTATTAGAACATTGTAGGCAAGGGTGAACAAGAGTGATCATGGTGAATAGGAATTTACAGGTTAAAGTCACTCATTCAAATGTATTTATAATCAATGTTTGCAAACTGATGATAATTGGAATTCTAACATTGATCCATACATACACGGCCAGTTAGGTTTAGCCAAGCAGGTCAATAGCAGGGTGATCCAAACTTGGATGCAAACGATCATATACACCGGATGGTACCAATATTAAGAATCACATATGCTCCATTGATTATATTAACAAATAGTAGAGTAGTTCCATATTTACTATGATATTTAAACCGGGACTACTGATTGACTGGGCCAAAGCAAATTGGATGCTAAAACATTTGAGGATAAAGACAAGTCCAACAATTACGATGTTGATCCCATGCTTTGAGCATGTGGTATTTCCATTAGTACACACTTTACCTAATTAGATGGTCGTGTGCTACAACCATCAAAGTTAAAGGTTGGCAATGTTGTATGCTTAGTCAATAGTTGTTCTGCAGTTGATTAGTTCCTTATTTAATTAGGTCTCTAGTCGTCTGTTCAAGTTAATAGCTGTTCTGATGCTATATGTGCTATCATAAGTTATACTAGTACACTTGTTTAGATTTCTAAAATTAGAATTAGAGTGGCTTACCATTTACGGCGACACAACAACGGTAGCGGCGGCGCAGCAGCCGTGAGAAGAGGGAGGAGCGGAGGAGGGGGCTCGGAAAGGTGAAGCGGTAGCTTGTTGAGGGTGAAGCGACAGATGATGCGACGCCGGGGTGTCACTGGGGTGGGGGTGAGGTGCCGTCAGAGGAGGGGAGTGGTGTGGGGTCGCCAGAAGCAGAGACATCGGAGATGGGGCTGTGAGGCGTAGAGCTTAAGGGAGCGAAGCTTTGTATATTGGTTCGACAGGGCTTTGGGCTCGTCGGATGCCGGCAAGCGATGGAGCGGGGGTCTCTGGCAGTACTGCGGCCTGTCGTCGTGGCTGGCGAAGGCAGAGGGTATCGAGGAGACACCGGCGATGGCCCGGTGTTGGTCGGGTTCGATGATGGGTTGGGAGCTTACCGGAGGATCGACGCTCGAGCGGGGCTCGGGTGGCTTGTGGCGACACCCAATGCTAAGAGGAAGAGGGGTAACACAGTGGTGGCTCTTCGGAGCTTTAGGGGAGGCAAAGGGGATGACGTCGGAGCTGTCATCGGTGCTAGAGTTGAAGCGATTCGGGGGTCGTGGTTTGGTGGCAGCAAAAGGAGGGAGGGTACGACGACGACTTGGGTGGTGTGGAGGCGGCGCTTCGTCGGAGGAGGGGGGAGATCGGGGGGTTGGGTTTAGCTGAGGGTGCGGGCTGAGTGAGAAGAGGGTTTAAGGGCTAATTTATAAAGATAATTAAGGTTAGATGCAATGAACCCTCTTTAAAGCATTAATTAGATAGGGTATGTGTTGACTCGCTATGAAAACGTGAAAATGGTTTTCACGTGGGCTGCCGACCGGTTAAGGTAATGTAAAAAGTTATTAGGTTAACTTAATTAAGTAATGGTAAAGTTAAAACATAATTAGTAGAAATAATAATAATAATAGATTTGAAATTACGGTTTTGTCCCCGACACTAAGCGTGTCCGAAAATTTACGAGAAAAAATGCCATGGCTTTGCATCGTCGTGAGGATAATGAAAATGAAGTCTATTTTTAGATTTGAGCGATGAAAAAATAGAAAAAAATCATTTACTAATTTCGAACTCGATTGAAATCGTCTTTGTTACGGAAAAACGTGCACAATAAAAACATCCAGTTACAATATATAATTATATCAATATATATTACTAACATATATAAGTATCTGTTATAATATAATATGTACTATTATAATATATATTAACACAACAATATATTTATATTGTAAACGTTTATAATATCAAAATTTAAATATATCATACCTATATGCTATAGGTTAAATATTTAAGAATCGTAAACATATTTGAAGTCATTTGAATTAATAGAAATACAGAAATACGTGTAGTGAAAGATACGGGTCGTCACACACCACATGTTAGGTTTGATGATGAGCAACATATTTAGTACTAATATTTTATTAAGTATTTATGTGTAGATAATGAGCATTTAAGATCAATATGAAAATCAAGGAGGATTAGAGCCAGCAAAAATCATGAATTTCAAGGGCAATCAAAACACGGATTAGAGAGCAAATTGCATCAAGAAGTCTATGTAATATTTTATTTTTGATGTAAATTTATTTTATGTCTTGGTAGCATGTTAAAGCCTTTGTTGAAGCTCAAACTCACTTAGGAACACACTTAACATGTTTTAAAAATATTTTTATATATTTTGATTTCCTAAGTTTTTATATCTTATATCTATGTATCTGTTAGATAGTCGACTACTCCTTGAATAATAGTCGACTACTTTTAATTGGGCACTCATTATCCCATGAATTAGTCAACTACTGTTGTTTTGGGAGTCACTTATAGTTGTTGCGGGAGTCGACTACAATTTGCATACGAGTCGACTACTTTTGCCCAAGGACAGATTCAAACAGCTCCGCGATTTACAGAAAGCTGTCGATTTATATGTTGAATGGGTGTTTTTTGTAATAGTTTTCAATGGGTTTTCACAGCTATATATGCTTAAGTTAGCTAAGGGGTTTCACATGATTATTGTTCAATTTTTCTAAGAAAAACAAAGTTTTAAAGTCCAACAACTTTTAACCAAAGGTCTCCCATTTTGGCCTATGTTTTATAGAGTTTTTCCAAATTTCATTTGGCCATGTTTTTGATCTCAAGGAGCTTGATTTTCTCATCATTTGGAGATCCACCATAACCACACAACAATCAAACAAGAGCTTCAACATTTGGCTATATGTAAAAGAATGTTGCAAGTATTTCTTTCTCACTTGTGTGATGTGTTGTCTCAAATGAGATGTGTTCTCCATTTGTGGATGTGTTTGTCCTTATAAGGACATGTTGTACTCGATATATGTGTTGTCTCATTTGAGATGTGTTAGTGGATCCATTGTCTCTAGAGTGGACGTGTTGCTAGATGTATGCGAAGTGCCCCGAACCAGGATAAATACTTGTGTTTGCGATTGTCTTTGTTGTTGTGCTTATTGTGAACTTGCAGTTGCTACTACTACTCGTTCTTATTATTGCAAGTTAATATTGTTGATTAAGTTATAATTAGGTAATTCTAGTTGATAACTCAGCTAGAATTGCTAGAGGATTTTTATTGTTTCAAGAACACCATTCGCACCACCTCTAATGTTCTATTTGCCATCCACGCAAGTCCAACAGCTCCTTCCTTGCAACCTGCGTTGTCTTTATTGTCCTTTTGTAGACTGGTTTTCTTTGAATTCCTGTCTCCGCCCTTGTATGAGGAAATAGACAATGAATACAGATATTTGCATTGAAAAAGGAATAATCACCTAATGATTGGACATTTCATGTTTGCGTGCACTCATTCTTAACAAGTCATTGATTAGCTTCTAAGTTTAATTGATACTTCCGTATCAATTGAGGTTAGCTCAGGCCGTAAGACATGTTTTTATCTCATGTGATATTGTTGATTAGAATATTCCAATCAACACGGTGCACATGGATTTTTGAATTAAAAACACACGAACTCAATGTGATGATTTGGGTTCAAGGTATGCAGAGAAGTTATAACAAGTTCATGAATGGTTATTTACATTATGCTGAATAAAAGGTACACGTTCCTTTTTATGAAAGTTCTGTGCTCTTAAGGAGCTATGATATAAACTTAGGATAAATTGCATTTAATCACCTTGTTTAGTATGATGCATATAACCAAACATCGCTAATCTTTAATATCAATGCCGAGATCCCCCTGAATTACCCGTAAAATTCTAGTTTCGATGGGATCTAAGGTGCAATTTACATTTTAGAACAGAGTATCTCAGTAAGTCAAGATAATAGTGTGTGTGAATTTATGCCCTTCAGAAAATTATAGTAATTGTAAGCTACATCTTGTTCAAAATAATAATATGCTATTTGGTATGCTTTATTTATGTGATTCTTTTTTATACTACTTGGTATGTTGTATTGTTTATATTGCATGGATAAAAACCTTGGATTTATGTGAGGAACAATAGGATCATGATGAGGCCATGATAATGAGACACTATGTGTCGCTTGACGTGTGTTTATATTTTATATATTCATGCTTGTCTTCTCCGTAATTTTCCGTTGTTTTTTGTTGTTTCAAATCAATTCCCTTGTGCTTTCTAGTTCCTTTTTACTTTCGTTGTGTTTGTGTGCTTTTGCAGGATATTGCTAGCGCAGGGGACATACAAGGCCAACATCATGAGTCCCCAGAGCAACGGGAGGTGTCGCACGAGATCCTGAGAGCTAATCGTCATGATAAACCACGTATCAACTCTCAACTGATCGGGTGGACAGATCCACCCGATTGGTTCATGCGGCCGTATCAGTCCCGAGAAAGAGGCAGCTCCACCCGATCGGTTCAGTGATCGGGTGGATGTGACACACAACGCTGTTTTGAGAGCCAAAGTTCACCCGATCGGTTGACTTGTCAACCGATCGGGTCACCTGTAGCTGCTGCTTCCCAAGCTCAAGAACCCGAAGACTTACCCGATCGGTTCAGCATCGGATGAAATTTATCAGAAGCTGAAGACCAAATTTCCCGCCGTTTCACCCGATCGGATGAAGTCTCAGCCGATCGGGGTGAACGTCTATTTTTGTCTTTTAGTGGGAATATTCCCTGGCATCTTGCCAAATTGTATAAATAAAGCTACGTTTTCCCAGAAACATAATCCCCATTTTAAAGCTGTTTAAGGGATTTTTGGCTGCTTTAAATTAAACTCTATTTGTAAGTTCTTTGAACGTTCTTATATTTTAATATTGCGTTTATACTTCTATTTGCTAGGGTAATCTATTGCTTGATTTACATTCTTATTGCTATAATTTGTTTTATTGCATCCCATGCCATGATTAGTGAGTAGTCTTGGACGCAACGATCTAGGATCTCTAGGTTTGATGATGACAAACGTGTCGTGATATCTAATGTGTGTACTAGTGTGTTTCAAGATTGGCGAATCAATATATCTCTCTTTATTTGGAGGAATTACTAAGTATAAAGCATTTGGGGGAGAGAGAGATTGATGTGCTCAATGCAAGTGGACATGGTCCAAAGAGGAAAAGGGATGGAGCCCAATTTGAATTACAAATGGATTTGATCCAATCATTTAGCTAGACTTGCAACAAAATTCCTATTCAAACATCTAATCAAATCCTCCCAAAATCCCAACCACTTGTTTCTCTCCTAGCCCTAGTCTTATCCCTAGCCGCATAAACAAAAACCCTAGGGCCAACTATATAAATCCCATCACCACAAGAGAAGCAAGGTGCGGCAACAAGAATAGGGAGAGAGCAGCCGAAATATTTTAAGGGGCAGCCGCAACAAAAAAAGAGCATTTTGCTTTGTCTTCTCCCTCAAAAATTCCTGAGAGCCGAAGGCCGCACAAAAAATTAAGGAGAGGAATTGTTTCAGTGCACTTCGAAATTCTTAAGGCCGGCCGCATTAATCTCTCTCCCCTCAAGACACATGCCACAGAATTTTTGTGTGCTCTTACCTTTGAAATTATCAAAGCTAAGCCGTTCTTTTTTGTTGTTTTTTCCCCTCAAATCATTATTCTCCCACCAATTTAATTTGAACCCTTGATTGGCTGTGCATTTTTTGTTTGCAGGCAACGTGTTGGGGCTAAAGACAGAGACAATGCCAAGAAATAATGGAGCCACATTAATATGCTGATCTAGGGGGCAACAACAAACAAGCTATGCCACATCTTATTGGACCCATGAATAACTTGAGAGGGGGACAGCCGCAAGCTCTATAAATAGCCGCTACATGTACCCAGGCCGAAATTTTTTTATGGTGAACGTGTTACAGCAAAGTACAAAACACGAAGACATAGCCGCTGCGTAGAACTGCCATCGCCAACCCCAGGCACCCAATTGAAGAAAAGAACAAAGGATAAAAGGTTAGTGCTTTAATCACATGAATTAATTAAGTTTAAGACGTTTGGTGTTTTGGTTTGTAGGGGACAGAACATCTCTCCCTCAAAGTTGCATGCGGCTGTGCATCAAAGGACAAAGCCGAAACATATTAATTAAAGGAAGAGCACGAGGCCGTAACTTGCTTCAGAGACTACTCCTTGCCGCAACTTGAACCCCAAGCTGTAACTTACTGATTGAGTTGCCGAGAGACTACTACTACTTGCCAGACGACTTCTGGCCCGTGCTTATTGAAGAAGACATCACTGCTGCACAATCTGAGCTTTCTAAACTCAATACTTTATTATTTTGTGTAGAAATTGTGATAGATCTTCGTAGGGGAAACTTTACCATCTTTGGAGACTATTTTGGGACTTGCCTGGTTGGGGCTAGACAAGTGGGACCCAGCTAGTTTGGGACTAGCTGGTAGAAAGCGTTACTAGGATTGATAGTGAGAGAAAACACAGTGAGTGTGGTACTGAGAGCCTAGCGAGTGTAGAGACGTAGAGGGTGCTCTGAGCGTGCTCTAACTTGTGGTTTTGTACCTATTGCACTATTCAATACTCGTATCTGCTTTGGGGGCTGGAGTAGGTCGCTGGGACGACCGAACCAGGGTAAATCTGCTGTGTACTCTGTGTCTGCTTTTTATTTACCTTGCTGCTGCTATAACTGCGTGTGATTTCTCGTGGGTTGCGCGAGAATTTTTTATTAGCCCATTCACCCCCCTCTAGGCTAGGATCTAGATCCAACAAGTGGTATCAGAGCCAGCTTAGAAGATCTAGCCTAGATTGACCATGTTTTACTCTATGGATAGTGCTTTTGCTGAGGATCAGTCTGTTTCACGTCCCCCTAGGTTTAATGGAGGTGATTATGCTTATTGGAAAAATAGAATTAAAATCTACCTTATTTCTGTTGATTACAAAGCTTGGCAAAAAATTGAAAAAGGTTATAAACTGCCCGTTATTAAAGTAGACAGTGTTGAGATTGAAAAACCAAATGACAAATGGGATGATAATGATTGGAAATCTTATTCTTTAAATGCTAAAGATATGAATGCTCTCATTTGTGCACTTGATAAATCTGAAAATAATAGAATCTCACATTGTTTAACTGCGCAGGAAATATGGCATACTTTGGAGGTGACGCACGAGGGAACGTCACAGGTGAAGGAGTCTAGACTTGCACTTCTGAGCACAGAGTACGAAGGATTTCGCATGCTACCATCAGAGACCATATCAGAGATGTTTGCGAGGTTCACCAACATTGTCTACAAGTCTAGCTCGCTCGGTAAGCCATATTCTAGCCTTGAGCAGGTGAGAAAGATATTAAGAGCACTGCCAAGCTCTTTCAGGCCTAAAGTCACTGCCATCCAAGAAGCGAAAGATCTGTCACAGATGAGGGTGGCGGACTTAATAGGTAATCTAATGTCCCACGAGCTTGAATTGCAAAACTTGAATGAAAGGGAGGAACATGAGGAGAAGGAGAAAGCTACAAGCCACTTGCTCTGAAAGCTGACGAAAGTGAAGATGATGAGGAGGACATAGCGCTAATGGTCGGAAATTTCAGAAAGTATGTCCAGACCAAGCAAGGAAGAGAAGAAATGGCACCCAGGTTTAATCGCTCTAACTTTTCTCAGTCTTCTAAGCAAACTTATGATCAGAATGCTACTGATAGAATGACTTATTTTAAATGCAAGAAAAGAGGACATCGAATGAGGGATTGCCCACATGAGACAGCTCAGATCGCTAAAGAAAAAGGAAAATCCAAGGTGCTAATTTGGGATATGGACAGCGAAGCTGAGAGTGAGGAGGATGATCATGTTGCCATCTCATGCATGGCATTGATGGGAATACACGATGAGGTAATTTCTGGTAGTAAAGCTGAACTCCTTACTCTTTTGTAAATAAATGCAAGATAAAATAGTAGAGCTTGAATCCACTATAGATGATTATTAAAATGAGAACTTTGAAATGCAACAATCTGAATATGATATGTCTAAAGAGAATGAAAAACTGAAAATTGAAATTGTTGCTCGTGACTCTGCTATTGACATTTTGAAAAAGGAAAAGTCTAGTTTTATTGATGAAGCACCTTGTCTCTCTTGCCCTTCCTTGATGAATAATATTAGCATGCTTAAACTTGATTTGATTAAGCTCGAAACTGAAAAAGACTATGTGATTAGAGAGCTTAATGATAAATTATGCATGTTAGATAATGACTTTAAAAGAAAAATGATTGAATTTGAAAAGAAGGAAGAGGAAAACAAGAGAGCTTTTATAAGTAAATGCACATTGCTTGTGGAAGAAAATAAATTGTTAAAATCTAAAGTTTCTAAGCTTGAATTGACCATTAAGAAATTCTCTATGGGAAAACAATCGTTGGATACCATTTTAGAGAATCAATTATATGGCAATAATAGAAGAGGACTTGGATTTGGTTTGAAAAATGTTGAAAAGCCAAAATTCAAGAAATTCCACAATGTACCCTCTATTGCAAAGAACTTACATGCAAAGTGCTTTACTTGTGATAGTGTAGGCCACACATCATATTATTGTAAATTTAGGAACACAAGTATCAAGTTTAAACAAGTGTGGGTTCCTAAAACAATATTGGCTAACACTAGTGGACCTTGTTGGATTCCAAGGTCACACTTAACACCTTTCATGTAGGTGTGATGGAGGTTTAGCGAGGAGCAAAATTTTAAAGTCTCATTCTATTTCTAGCTCCTTAGCCAAATAGCGACGCGAAGGTATATTTCTCTTCCCTCTTTGCATTACATTGCATACCTTCATAGATTGTGTTTGTGTGCTTGTTTTTATTTTGTATTGTGTGCTTGCTTGCATGATTTTTAATGTTTTTATTTCTGAAAAAAATTGAAAAACCAAAAATTTAAAAAAAATGAGCTTAAAAGAATACCCTTTATGATTTATCTTAAGTGGTATTGTATGAATGTTCAAATCTATCCCTTGTAGAAGTTAATTCATTATAGTTGTAGCTACATGAACATGTTGTTCTCTTTTTAGTAGCCATGACATGTCTCATAAATTTCAAATTTGACTTCTACACCTACATTTGCACTTTCATGATAATTGACTTTTTAGTGCTTTTGGAGATTCTTTTGAAGAATAATGGAAAGTGAATGTAGGAATGATTAATTTCTGAATTTTCTAAGGGATATGAAGTGTTTAGCCATGAATTAAAATTGAGCACATAAGAATTGAATATATATATACACTATATTTGCTCCGTATGAAAAATGGATACACTTCATGGCTAATACACAACCCACGAGTATCCAACTTATGCTAAATGGGTAATCATTAGTGTTGGTGTATATAACTCGTCAAGCAATGCCACCCCACATTTAAAAGTCCTTTTAGGCCATGTTTTGGGGTTTGGTAACTTGAACTCATCTTTGATGAGGTGGGAAAAATCAATCCTAGTGATATTCATGAAAATTGGAAAATGTGGATTGATTTGGTTGAATTTCTAAAATTGAATCTCCCTTAGTACTTTATTGCCTCTATCATTACACTTACACGAAGGTGGTGAAGTCTTGTTACAAAATTCTATGAGCTTGGATTTTCTATTTTTTGGAAAACTCATGCAAATTGCGCGCTGCATTAATAATGGTTTATTCTTGCATGGAATATTTTGTGACTTCATTAATCCACTTTTGGTGATTACAAAGGGGGAGAAAGAAAAGAGAGATTTGACAGACTTGATGTCGGTATTAATTGTTGAAGGGGAGCATGAAAAATACTTGAATAAATATTGAAGGGGGAGCTTGAGAGAAGGGGAGCATGCTTTTATATTTACTATTTGTTATGCATGCTTTGTAATGCTTGAATGACTCATCCATACATCATATTTCATTACACCCTTCAACACACTTCACACACCCATACTTATTGATCAAATCTTTTATGGGTTTGTCATCACTAAAAGGGGGAGATTGTTGGACGCAACGATCTAGGATCTCTTGGTTTGATGATGACAAACGTGTCATGATATGTAATGTGTGTGCTAGTGTGTTTCAGGATTGGCGAATCAATATATCTCTCTTCATATGGAGGAATTACTAAGTGTAAAGAATTTGGGGGGGAGAGATTAATGTGCTCAAAGCAAGTGGACATGGTCCAAAGAGGAAAAGGGATGGAGCCCAATTTGAATTACAAATGGATTTGATCCAATCATTTAGCTAGACTTGCAACAAAATTCATATTCAAACATCTAATCAAATCCTCCCAAAATCCCAACCACTTGTTTCTCTCCTAGCCCTAGTCTTATCCCTAGCCGCACAAACAAAAACCCTAGGGCCAACTATATAAATCCCATCACCACAAGAGAAGCAAGGTGCGGCAACAAGAATAGGGAGAGAGCAGCCGAAATATTTTAAGGGGCAGCCGCAACAAAAAAGAGAGCATATTGTTTTGTCTTCTCCCTCAAAAATTCCCGAGAGCCGAAGGCCGCACAAAAAATTAAGGAGAGGAATTGTTTCAGTGCACTTCGAAATTCTTAAGGTCGGCCGCATTAATCTCTCTCCCCTCAAGACACATGCCACAGAATTTTTGTGTGCTCTTACCTTTGAAATTATCAAAGCTAGGCCGTTCTTTTTTTGTTGTTGTTTTTCCCTCAAATCATTATTCTCCCATCAATTTAATTTGAATCCCTTGATTGGCTATGCATTTTTTGTTTGCAGGCAACGTGTTGGGGCTAAAGACAGAGACAATGCCAAGAAATAAAGGAGCCACATTAATATGCTGATCTAAGGGGCAACAACAAACAAGCTAGGCCACATCTTATTAGTCCCATGAATAACTTGAGAGGGGGACAGCCGCAAGCTCTATAAATAGCCGCAATACATGTACCCAGGCCGAAATTTTTTATGGTGAACGTGTTACGGCAAAGTACAAAGCACGAAGACATAGCCGATGCGTAGAACTGCCATCGCCAACCCCAAGCACCCAATTGAAGAAAAGAACAAAGGATAAAAGGTTAGTGCTTTAATCACATGAATTAATTAAGTTTAAGACGTTTGGTGTTTTGGTTTGTAGGGGACAGAACATCTCTCCCTCAAAGTTGCATGCGGCTGTGCATCAAAGGACAAAGCCGAAACATATTAATTAAAGGAAGAACACGAGGCCGTGACTTGCTTCAGAGACTACTCCTTGCCGCAACTTGAACCCCAAGCTGTAACTTACTGATTGAGTTGCCGAGAGACTACTACTACTTACCAGACGACTTCTGGCCCGTGCTTATTGACGAAGACATCACTGCTGCACAATCTGAGCTTTCTAAACTCAATACTTTATTATTTTGTATAGCAATTGTGATAGATCTTCGTAGGGGAAACTTTACCATCTTTGGGGACTATTTTGGGACTTGTCTGGTTGGGGCTAGACAAGTGGGACCCAGCTAGTTTGGGACTAGCTGGTAGAAAGCGTTACTAGGATTGATAGTGAGAGAAAACACAGTGAGTGGGGTACTGAGAGCCTGTCGAGTGTAGAGACATAGAGGGTGCTCTGAGCGTGCTCTAACTTGTGGTTTTGTACCTATTGTGCTATTCAATACTAGTATCTGCTTTGGGGGCTGGAGTAGGTCATTGGGACGACCGAACCAGGGTAAATCTGCTGTGTACTCTGTGTTTGCTTTTTATTTACCTTGCTGCTGCTATAACTGCGTGTGATTTCTCGTGGGTTGCGCGAGAATTTTTTATTAGCCTATTCACCCCCTCTAGGCTAGGATCCAGATCCAACAAGTAGTTCTTAAATCTGGGACATTGGTGGAAGCCCCTTTGTGGGTTCTCCCTATAACGTCCATAGGATTAGAGATCCGATAGGATCTAGGGATTTAGATGGTTACGCGGGGGCGTTTCATTGTCATCGACGGGAGAAAGACCGCCTTTACTATCAGACCAAGGGGAAATAAAATGGGAGTTTGATTCTCTAGCCACAGCTCACCCCCTAGCGTAGACATTGATTTCTAGCGCGTGGGAACGGCTTGGATGAAATGTCGGGAGCAATTGTTGCGAGCTTAGTGCTCCCGGAGTCGGGCGGTGTTGGACATGGGAATGCCCACCGTCCGAACCCGGATAGACCTAGCATATCATCCTGGACATCGACCAGAATATCAGGCCCATGAGACGCTAGGTACCACTATTAGAGGCAACGTCTCACCGCTAAACCCTGGAATCTGATCACATTCCTATCCTTCGGTCCTAATAGTGAGAACTCATGATAGGACGGAAGCTAAGGTCCTAGGTTACCCTTTTATCTCTTACAAATTTTTCATTAGTTTAATATCGTGACATCCAACAAGAGATTAGGCTAGCTCACCCACCGGGTGATCCGGTTCCTGATTGTTCACGAGCACAACACACGCCTCCCTGTGATCGACCCCCAAGCCACACTTCGACACCGTGCACTTGCGGTTTACAAATTCTAATCCTAGTATCCCCGTCCCGATTTGAGTGCCAAATAGACGGACGGTCAAGCTTTATTGCACCGTTACCGAGGAGGCAACGTGATTGTTACATTTAGGACCCTGTTATCCTTGAGACTATCTCAAATCCTTACATAGTGATAATTTTCACATGCTACTTGATCATTCCATATTTTATACCTTTTTTCTGCATGTTTGCATGCCATTTTGATCGCTCATATCGCGTTTTTCACGATTATTCGACGATATCGCGTTGTTTTTCACTATTTCTTGTTTTTGTCGAATTTCAGGAAATATGGAGCGATCGGGAGCGAATTTGAGATCAGAGGATTTTCAAGCGCTTAGGAGTGTCAACCACGGCTCATTCAAGGACTTATCAGCAATAGAGGATGAGCGGAAGAAGAAGGAAATCAATAGGAGCGACGGGGAGGCAAAAAGAAGAAGATTGAGCTAAACAACATCTCACTCGGCCGAGTAGACCACTCACTTGGCCGAGCAAGAAGCCACACTCGGCCGAGCAGAACGGATACGCACACGAAGTTTTCAGCGTATACTCGGCCGAGCAAAGAAAGCCCACTCGACCGAGTGAGAAAGTTCACTCGCCCGAGTGGTACATGGAATTCGTCCAGAGAAAGGCCCCAAGTTACTGGAATTCAGAGAGATCCTGAGGAGGCCCACTCAGCAGAGCATCAATGCTCACTCGACCGAGTGAAGAAGTCCACTTGGCCGAGCCACCCCCCGAAGACAGACCCGGAAACCCCCGAAGTTACTGTTTTTTACAGGGTTTGTCATTCGGCCGAGTGACAAGGGTCACTCGGCAGAGTGACCCTCTCCGATTGCTATTAGGGTTGCGGATTCTGGGCTGCACAGGGGCAGTTTGGGCACGATTATTTGGACGATTTTAGAGGGTATTTAAACCCTGTTTTTACCCTAGTTTAGGGGCTTTTGAACAATTAATTTTTAGACTTTCTTTTAGGATTTAGACGGCTACTCTTTGTAAAATCTCAGCTGGAGATCGTCGGCAATTACATTGGTTTGTCTATTTCTATTAAAAACTTGATTTTATGCATTATTTCTCTTTGGCAATGAATTGTGCCGTGATTGTTATCGATTTTTCTGAGATTTGCATGATGCTTTGTGAGTAGTGCCGTCGTCATAGGGCGTAGGGATGAACCCTATGGACCCTATTTCTGAATTGTGATGAATATGTAGATTTGTTGCTAGAATTGATTAAGGTTAGGTTTTGATCGATTGATTACGGGTAACTAGGAATTCATATCGATTGGGATTTGTAAGAGATTGGATCCCAATTGATAGGAAGGCCTAGATATTCGATTTAGATTGACAATTGGATTTCTCTAGATTTGGTTTGCAAGATATTGGACCAAAGCTAGGATTTTTAATTGTGAATCTATACTAATATCCGTTTGCAAGAGATTGGACTGATAAGAACTATCATAACCTAGGTCGTAGCTCAAGTTTGCATGAGAGTGGGCTCCAGGTACGATTGAACAATGATGTCGTTCTTCACGCTAGCGGCTTAGGCTAGGGTTTGCACGAGAGTGGGCCCTATCATAGGTTTGCTATAGACTGGCAATAGCGCCAGAGCGTGAGCTTGGTTCTACATTAAGTTGCGACTAGTTCACCTATATTCAAGCTTAGCAACAATGAAATTTATGAATCACAAGGATGAGAGACGGTCCGTAGTGGGGATTTCCTATCCCTAGCGCTTTATTTTATTGATATTTTCCTGATATTTGAACGATTGTGACTGTTATATACAAAACTATTCTTGATTCTCTTGATAGATAGGTGATTGGAATAAGACACGGTCATTTGTTCCTCCCTGAGTTCAATACCCGCTCGCCGCTACACCGTGCGCTTGCGGTAAGACTACAAGTCGTTTTTCGGGTGTACACTCGGACGCGATCACTACACTTTCGTTTTTATTTTTATTTTTATTTTTTTGTTTTTATTTCATATCATACCATACGTGCTTCACGGTATATCTTGATTTTTCATGCACATGAACTCGAGGAGTCTTGACGACTTAGTTCCTTTGGATCCCGAGATCAACGCCACCCTGAGGCGTTTGAATGCAGAAAGAAGAAGAAGAGAAGAATTTGCCGCCATGGCAGGAAATATCACTCCTCCAAAGTCCTTGCTTGAATACTTGATGTCGTCTATTGGGTCTACATCCAGCATTCAACCTCCGGCTATTACGATCGAAAAATTTGAGCTGAATCCATCACTTGATGCTTGGATCCAACAAGACCAATTTTCTGGAGCTCCCATGGAGAATCTCATCGAGAACTTGGACTCTTTTTTGGAGAAGTGTGAGACATTTAAAATCAATGGCGTATCAACCGAGGCTATTCGGTTAAGATTGTTCTCATTCTCTCTACGGGATAAAGCGAAGCAATGGCTCAGGGAGAAGGACCCCAACACGTTCACAACCTGGGAGCGGCTTTCAAATGCATTCCTGAACAAGTTCTTTCCTTCAGGGAAGACGATGAAGCTAAGAAGCGAAGTCTATTATTTCTCCCAATCTAGCCATGAGTCGCTACATGAAGCGTGGGTGAGGTACAAGGAAAAGCAGAGGAAATGTCCTCACCACGAGCTCCCCCGCTGGCAGATTATCAAACTATTTTATAATGGACTAAGAGACGATTTGAAGTCCTCCATGGATGTCGCAGCGGGTAGATCCTTCATGTCAAGAAATGAAGTGGATGTCGGAACTATCTTGGAGAATATGGCATCCAACAATGAGAGGTGGAGTGATGAGCGTGCTATACCGAAAGCTGGTGGAATGCATTGGGTTGAGGAAGTGGATAAGCTGTCAAGCAAATTCGATTTGCTTTCCACTCAGATTTTAGCGTTTATGGTTGGAGCCGGTGCCGCTAACCCACAGCTAGTAGCGATCGTGGAAACTGAAGTGATGGGAAACTTTGATGTTGGAGACATTTCGGCGCCCGAGGATCAAGCAAGTGTCCTATTTTATCATCCTACAAGAAATGCACCCTATCCGTCGAGAACAAGTTCCAATCCTGGATATTCTCCTAACAATCGAAATAATCCAAATTTTAGCTACAAGGTGCCCTAACAACAAATTCAGCAACCTCCTCAGCAACAACAATACCAGCCTCCTCCACCTCAACAGATGTACCAATAGTTTCCTCCTCGACATCAGCAACCTCCATCCCAACAACAATAGTACAATCAACAACAATGAGTGGTCTCTCTGATTGAGAACATCCTAGCTCAGTACATTTCAAATCAGGAGAAGATCACCCTATAACTACAACTTGTGAAGAAATCCTTGGCCGACCAAGTGACCCAGTTGGGGTTACAGGTAGCCAACCTCCAGAAGGCACACGGACAACTGCCGGGTCAACCGGAGGTAACACTAGGGGACTACACCAAACTCTAGCCTTGACACACGGTCAAGCGAATGTCTCCGCCATTGTTCTGAGGAGTGGAAAGAAGATTCCGGCACGGGTGGCCGAGAAAGATAATGAAGCACCAATTGTCAATGAGAACCCGAATATGGAGATGAACGACAATGGAGCTTCAACATCGAGCCCCGTGAATCCAGAGGGAGATTCTGAGTAGACGAAGAAGAATGAGGGCGACGACTTGAGGGTTTTCAAGCCTTCAATACCATTTCCGCAGAGGCTTGCCAAGGCCAAAATCGATGAAAAGTATGGCAGGTTCTTTGAGATGGCGAAGGACCTAAGTCAGCAGATCCCATTCTTAGAAGCGATTGAGACTATTCCCTCGTACGTGAAATTTCTTAAGGATCCGGTTACGAGGGGGACAAGAAAGGAAAAAGTGGTCCTTACGGTGGAATGTAGCGCCCTGATTCAATAAGCCAATCCACCGAAGCTTAAAGACCCAGGAAGTTTCTCGATCCCGTGCTCTATAGGGAAAGCTCAATTAATAGAGCGCTTGTCGATTTGGGAGCAAGTGTAAGTTTGATGCCCCTATCGCTGTACAGAAGAATCAATATGGGTAAACTAGAACCTACGGGGATGACCCTGCAGCTAGCAGATAGATCCGTTAAGTACCCCGTGGGAGTCGTAGACAACTTACCAGTTAATGTCCGCGGTGTACTTGTGCCGGTGGATTTCGTGGTTATGGATATGCCCGAGGATAATCACACTCCGATTATTCTCGAAAGATCTTTATGGCAACCACCGGTGTGCTTATCGACGTAAAGAAGGGATAATTGTCCTTAAATGTCGGTGATCAAACGGTGGAATTTGACTTGGCGCTGTCCATGAAGCTACTACCCGAGGAATCCAAATGCAACCGTCTGGAAATTGAAGAAGAGAGAGTTAATGAATCAGGAGCATGGGAAGTTCTTTCTGGGAACCCCCCTGAAGACTTGGATGGAATCGAGGAGCATACTAGGCTGGACGGAGAGAAAATTCTTGAGCCAGAATGTGTCCCCCAGTCAACTCCCCTGGACTTGGAAAAAAATGCTCGGATGAAGAGTAAGGGGAAGGAGACTTTGATGCTAACCACTGACGAAGTTCAAATTTTGAAGAGAATGGCGAGAGTCGCCAACACAAAGGAGAAGCCCCCGGATATCACCAGTGGGAGAGTTATTGAGACCATCCATTTGTCGCCGCTGTTAACAACCAAAATTTCTGCCCCAACCGCTGAGAGGACACCGACCGTTGAGCGTCACCCGTTCAAGCCACCTGAATATCATATCGGGAGTCGAGCAAACGACTATAAAAAATAGCGCTTCATGGGAGGCACCCATGTCCTAAACTTCTGATTGGTTTTTGATAGGATTAGTTTATTAATTTTTGTGAATAAATACTGTTGTGGGGATTTTTGTTGGGACACTGATTCGGAGTGAAAAGTGTATTTATACCCCATAACTGCTCCCATTTTGTGCTAAAGATTAGGCCTAAACTTGCTCTTTTTGGGTATATTTTCATTTCATGTCATTTTAGGAGCTTACTCTCATTCTTGGCACAAAATATGGATTTTATCGTCGTTATTGGCTTCCTCTTATTTTTCATATGCTCCTGCTATTATTTTGATCATATCTCCATTTTTGGGAATTATTTAAAAATGTGAATAATTTATATATATTATTGGAGGCTAATAGTGTTTTAAATAGCCATTATAATTATTTTATCATCATATAGACTAATTTCCACTTCTCCTATTTTTCAGGTACTCCTAGGAGTCTTGGAGATTTTCAGAATTTTCTGGGATTTTTCTGGGTATTTTTTGGAGCCAAGGAAGCATTTCTGGAATTTTGGAAAATAGAAAAGTAAAAAAAAAATAGAAAATCAGCTTTTGGGCATGCCCGCTGGCCGGCCCAATCTCGCGGCCCGCTCTTGGAGCGTGCCGCTGCATTCGTTTTCATTTTAAAAAAATAAATTTAAAGAAAAGGGTAACATCATCTACAGGCCGGCCCAGCGGCCGGCCCGCCCCGCACAGAAGAGAGGGCGGGGCACGCGCTTTGCGCGTGCCCCCCAAATGTTAGTGGGCACCCCATGTTTTCACGGGTCGGGCGCACTGTGCGCCCGACCCGCAGCCCAAGTCTTGGGGTTTTGCGGCTGTGCGAAAATTGATAGCGGGCTTCGTTTTTTTGGGGAGTTCTTCGGCTGTTTTTGTTTTTTAGGGTTTTGGGGAGTGTTCTTCTTCCCCAAAGGCTAGGGTGGAGCTTGGAGGCCATGGTGATGAAGGAGAAGCATGGAGGAGGAGCAAATAGGGAGAAGAGAGCTTCATCTTAGAAAGATCCTTGGTGATATCTCTCTTTCCCCCTTTTTTATTTTGATATCTCACTTTTGTATTGAACTTGGATGAAACTTTTGTATAAAATTTCCCTCTTGTTTACTATGATTGTGTAGTGTTGAATTGGTGTGGGTTGTGATCCATGAAAGTTGGTTGTTAATCTTTGTTCAAATTTCCTCTTGCCTATTATCTTGCTAATGTTGGGTTATTATTAGGGCACAATTTTATTGGCTAAGACCCAAGTGGGCACTCTTTGAGAAGAGACCATGCTTAACTTTGTTTAGTGCTATGATGATACATCCATCCATTTTGCTAATTATTGTGTTATTGAATGCTAAATATTTCTATTGAGTATCCTTAGCCGGATGATCAATTGAGTTATATGCGGGCAATTAGAGCTTGATTAACACCAATCCTAGTGAACCCACAACCCATGCTTTCTCTTCCAGCTATCCTAAATCCCCAGTTGGTTCTCTAACCCTACCCATTTAGGTTAGGATTTTGGTTTCACGACACTTTCTCCTATACTCATCCATCGTTAGCGAGGTGGTTGTAATACGCTTTATTTTCTTTATCAATCAAACTTGCGAATGTAGAACGACTTGTCCCTATGATCCGACCCGGTACTCACCGGTTATTTATTATTTTATTGACACTCCTACGCTTGGGAGTGGAAAGCGTGCTCCTTGCGCGTCCTCCGGTTCAACCAATTGGCGCCGTTGTCGGGGACAACGGTTTCTATTATTAGCATTTTTTGATTGATTTTGAAAGTTTTAGTGTGATACTTCTATCTCTTAGTGTTGTGTCTTTACATTTTATTTATTTTCCACCGATTGAGTCTTTTAGTTGTTTATTTTCATTTTCTTGGAATTTTTTTTAAAACATGGATTCATCTTCAGATTTTTCCGACGTTGATTTGGAGGATATCCCACTTCTGCCATACTTTCATGGCTCGGAGTGGGAGAACCCTCATTTACATATTACAAAATTTGAAGAATGGATGTATTCATGTCTTGGTGGGAATATCTATGATGATTGCATATACTTTAGATTTTTCCCTCTACTTTGCAAGATGATGCTAGATTGTGATTTGATTCATTGTCTCTCGACTCACATTTTACTTGGTTGTCATTTCAGGCTGAATTTCTCCGAGTGTTTTTGCCTACTTTCTTGGAGTAGATACTGGTGCGGCAAGCCATTGAGCAGCATATAACGAGCTTTGCCCAAGCTAAATGGGAGGCCTACCATCAGGCTTGGCAGAGGTTCAATGATTTTGTGCTTGCGTGCCCACACCAGAGCTTTCACGAGGATCATCTACTGCAGATATTTTATACAGGATTATCGCCATCTGGGCGAGATTTCGTGCAGATGAGCTACGGTGGGGAGTTCTTTGATTATTCGACCGAGGATTCATGGTGTTACTTGAGGGACCTTGTAGAGTATGAGGAGACAGTCCAGCAGGTCTAGGACCAGTCTGAGGAGCCAGCTGAGGGATCATTCCAATGCGACCCTATGGAATACCAAGAGAAACCTATGAAGAGGGTGCATTGGGGCCAAGTAGAGGAATTTGAGCATATACAGTTGGATGAGTCGGAGGAGATTGATGATGGAGTGCGTGTCGACCATGTTGATGACACGATGCATTTTTATGTTGGTGGTGATGTTGTGGTGGATGCATGTGAAGGCACGAGTGACATGGATGATATTGGAGAGCCTGAGTTATGTTTCTCGTCTACCACATCCGCCCATTTTGAGGTATACGAGTGCATGTGACGGACTGCTGAGAGAGTTTTCTTTGATGACGATGAGGATGATTTGGGCAAGGGAGTGAGTTTACAGACCTTGACGGAGCCCAAGCCAAACCTTCCCTCTACTTCAGTGCAACAGGTCATATACCCTTCACCTCAGGATACGCACCATACCATCATTCATAGGATTTTCAGGATACACTTCATAGTCTGGGGAGGTCTGCGGAGCCTACACTTTCTGATAGCGAGGACGATTACGAGATGGTCTACATTGAGCCTGAGCTGTCGTCTCCTCCAGATTCTCTTCTGCAGCCGCTTCCCTCTCCTCCTGAGGCCGCGTATCATGCCACACCTAGCACCATTATTCAGGGAAGTCACCACCATCTCATGCCTTGCATTTCTGAACCCAAATTTTCACTTCCATATACATTTGCTTCAGATTGTCGTCAATTGCATTTACATTCTTTTATTTGTTTTGGCGACCCGTTTTGGAATGCTTTTGCAGGGCATGAGGACATGACTTGGATTGATGCAGCTCGTCTCCCACATGACACATATTATCCAAAGGGGATGCTGAGAGTTGCATTGCTGGAATCCAATGAGGCCGGTGGAGGCCTAGCTCCAAAGCAGCTCGCGGAGGAGCGTAAGGATATGATCGAGCAGTTGCCACCACCGTTATACACACGAGATCTGCCTTTTGCCACGGTGTGTTCTTTCCAATAGTGTAAATAAATAAATATTTTATTTTAGTGCTTTCATGTGCTTTTCTTTTCTTTTCTAGGATCTTTTGTCGAGATCTAATACTCTTCCAACATTGAGGACAATGTTTATTTTAAGTTGGGGGAGAGTGTTAGAATCTTTAGGATTGTTAGTATTTTGAGTTAGCTCAAATTTTTTGTGTGTTTGAGATACCTGCATTTTGCCCGCATCCCATGAACTTCATTGCATATCATATTTAGCCTCCTTGTCCATACGCCGCTTGCTTTGTGCTTAGTCCCTACATGCTTAATACCATGCAATTTTTTCGGATTATCATTTCGGTATCAAATTCATAGATATTTGATTGGCAAGTTTCATTTCTTTAACAATTTGGAGTCAAATGTTAATATGCCATGTATGAAACTATTTTAGATGTTGTGATACTCTCTTTGAGATAATTTGGAAAAAGTTTGGTGTAAGTGATTGCATGAGTTGGGATGAATGGTTTAGTTTTTGGTTGATTGGGTTTGGCCAATTGTGTATTCTTTGTTTTCCTCTTAAGGAGTGGGTGGATGAGTTGATAATTCATGTTGAGAATGAGAAAGAGAGCTAATAAAAGTGAATGTTTCTTTCTAATCAAATTGAATAGCCGGTGCCCCACGAAACTTTGGGGAGGACGCCAAAAATGAGATTTAGGGGACCATTCCATCCCTTTGCCTATATAACATTATCGCGTGTAGGCAAAAGGTGGCGGTGTTTGCATTTCATAGCGTTATCGCGTGAATGCAAAACATAAACATAAACAAAAAAAGAAGGAAAAAGAAAAGAAAAGAAAAATGAATGAATAAATGAAAGAATAAGCAACACGAGTGATGCAATCTCATCTCCCACCATTTGGAGGAATTTCTTTTGTTTTGGCCATTTCCATGAAAATTGGAAATTTTGTCATTTGCGATATATCCCAAAGAATGTGATACGGTGCTTATTTCCTTACTTTTCTTTGAATTGGATTGTGTCATTCCCCGCTTCCCAAAAATATGGAGGCGAAGCGTGAGAAGGTCCGCTCAGACTTGAAGCTACGAAGACGCAAGTCCGATAAGCGTCAATCAACATAATATAGCAGGTCCCTGTAATGTGACGCGGAACAAAGATAACAATAATAGAAAGAGGCAAATAATTAATTTATTCTTCTCAATGTCTAATAAAATGTCCAACAACCAGAAAAGCCACCAGGCTAACAAAAAGTCCAAAAGAAAAGGCCCAGCATGGCCAACAGGAAAACAACAAACAAGATGGTGCTACTCACCGACAAACTAACAACTGACTAAGCAAAAGAAACTACGGAAGGAACTAAGACTGATCGCCGGTGTCCTCGTACTCAATGTTAGCTGTGGAATCAGGCACAAACTCCACGAACTCGTCGCCCTCAACTACTGTCTCTGGCTCAGCAACTAACATGCGACACCCAAATAGAAGGGGCACATGTCAGCAAAGTCTACAAGACTTTGTGCAAGGAAACTAAAAAGAAGGTAAAAGCAACCTAGCAATTCTAAAGTGTGCATGACATGACACATATATAAGAGGTGCAGCAAATAAGGAAAAGCAGCAAGTATGACATGGCAAGGAGTAAACATGGCATGGAAGCAAGGAATAGAAGTATACATTTACAAGGACAAGTACAAGTATGGTAAGCACGTCGTGCACAGAGATTCCGCCCTTTGGCTAGAGAGGCTGTACGGGCCAACTCTTACGCTTAAGTGACTGTTTATCCCTACCCCTCCAGGTGTATCGAGCCATGGCCTTACCCCGAACACGGAATGCTCGCTTCTGGATCACGAGCCAGGAAGTGTTTTTAACAAGTATGGCGTAGGGTTATGCCCGCATAGCAGGTGCCTAGCCGGAAACACGGATTATACATGGATTTTGTAGCGTGTGCTACGATGCAACATACAAATCAAATGGCATGTAAGAATGCAAATGCATGGCAGATATTCAATTAAATTGCGTACCGTTAAAGAAAGTAAACGTGACAGGCAAATGCATGACATGACATGACAAAAGACAATTCTAGCTTCGTTGTCAAGCTAGAACTTGGAAATTGCGCCTAGACCGCTATCATTTCACGGTCTAGTCTCTTTCACGCTAAGAGCAAGGAAATGGCCTAAAGCATGGCCTAAACAAAGGTTGGCAAGTTTCACTTGCCTGGTACCGTGGTTTGTTGATCGACGAGAGTTGTCACACCAAACGCTATTCTACGGGGAAATGGGTTCGCTGTTATGGCCAAAGCAGAAAAATCAGAATTTGATGTTCTAATCCGGATTTGTATTGAAATCCTACAACGTCTAGTAATCCATTTTTATTAGGTTTTCTAAATTATAGTGTGGGTTACGGGAAGATTTAAAGGTAGAACACTAACCGTATATGAAGCGGAAGAACGAAGATCAAGACGCCTACGAATCTGCAGGTAGGAGAGGATCTCGACGTATCCGGATTGCCGTCGCCAAATCTGATCTAGCACGACAACGAAAGAAGCGATCCCGGAAGAACTACGCTGAAAGGATCTCCTGGAGGCTGCATTAGGGCAGATCTGGGGATGGGAGGAAGTAGGGGAAAATCTGGAGCAAAAGGAGAATGGGGGGGGGGGGGGGGGTGGGGGGTTTTAGTGTCGGCCGGCGGCCTACGGGGGGGTACCGGCGCAATGGAGGGTGAGAGGGAGCACGGGAGGATGAGGAAGGGTAGGAGGAAGGTTGGGGGATGCTTGTGGAAGAAAATCGGCTAAGAAAAGTGAAGAAAGAGATGAAAACGTATAGGGTTTAAATAGAAAGAAATAGCGGCGGCTACAACTTAACCTAGGGTTTCTGGGTAGATTAGTCGGTCAGTGAAGAGTGGTCGACCGACTAGTTTGGGAACTAGTTGGTCGGTCGTCCAGCTGAGACCGACTAAAAGGCAAACCGTGAACATGGTCTGTACAGGGTAGACAGATTTAGTCGGTCTGTGAAGGCTCGTCAACCGACTAGTTTGGGATTTAGTCGGTCGGTGAATATTCATAGACCGACTAAGGGTCAAATAAGGTAGACAATAAGCACTGACAGTTAGTCGGTCTGAGAAGAAACTTTAACCGACTAGTTTATCAACTAGTCGGTCGATAGTTGTTCTTTGACCGACTAACCGTAAACAGTAACTCGGCTGTCAAAAAGATCCCAGAATTAGTCGGTCTGAGAATAAGTTCTAACCGACTAGTTTGGGAACTAGTCGGTCGAAGAATGTGCTTAGACCGACTAAGCGTAAACAGTAACTCAGCTAAAAATAATCAAGACAACTAGTCGGTTCCTGAAGAGTCGCCGACCGACTAGATTGCAATCTAGTCGGTTGGTTCTCCTTCATGAACCAACTAAAAGGCACGAAAAGTTTCGAATTGAAGCGCGAAGCTTCGGGAAGATTCCTATGGCTTCTAAGATCAACCTAGCTCTAAGATATGGACGCTATGAAGCTCATCATGAATGACTTAGTCCAAGCTCAACGTTCTAAGGAAAGGAAACTAGAAGGCTACAAAGAACTGAGCGAAAACGCCCAACACCGAAAACGGGAAAAACTTACAAAGGAGAGAACAACCAACACAATTTTTTAATAGATAAAAACCAGTCGTTACATCCTACCCACCTTAAGAAAAATTCCACCCTCGGAATTTCCTAACACTTACGTGTCAGGGAACAAAAGTGGGTATCGCTCTCTCATCTCGTCCTCTCTCTCCCAAGTAGACTCTCCTGGCGAGCCGTGTCACCACATCACCCTAACAAGATCGACTGTCTTGTTCCGGAGTGACTTCTGACGCCTTTCCAAAATCTGCACTGGCTGCTGGTCATACGTCAGATCGGGGCGAACGGTGATCTCCGAGAAATCCACTGCATGAGATGGATCGCTGATGTACCGACGAAGCTGCGACACATGGAAGACATCGTGAACTTCTTCTAAAGATGGCGGCAAGGCTAAGCGATAGGCTACCTCACCAACTCTCTCCAGAATGTCAAACGGTCCAATGTATCAAGGGCTCAGCTTCCCTCGTTTCCCAAAGCGAATCACTCCTCGATTCGGGGAAATCTTCAGGAACACATGGTCACCTGGCTGAAACTCCAAAGGACGCCATTTAGCATCAGCCCAATGCTTGAAACGGTCCTGAGCAATCCTCAGCTTCTCCCTTCCTCACAACATCCATGGCCTCCACGATCATCTTAGGTCCTAACAGCTCCCGATCTCTAATGTCATCCCAGCTCAGTGGCGATCGACATTTCTTCCCATATAGCGCGGCAAAAGGTGCCATGCCAATACTCGCCTGGTTGCTGTTATTGTAGGCAAACTCCACATGATGGAGATGATCTTCCCAAGATCCCTTGAAGTCCAACATGCACACCCTCAACATGTCCTCCAAAATCTGAATCGTCCTCTCGGATTGGCCATCCGTCTGCGGATGGTACGCCGTGCTGAAACTCAAACTCGTACCCAAGCTCTTCTGCAGACTCTGCCAGAACTGAGATGTGAACCTCATGTCTCTGTCCGACACGATACTCACAGGGACTCCGTGAAGTCGTACGATCTCCTGCACGATTCACGTTACATCACTATCTAAACTAGGGAAAGGAAATAGAAAGTGAAAGTAAAAGGGGTTTACCTCCATATATCTCCTCGCTAGCGTCTCAGTAGACCGTCCTACTCGGAAGGGAATAAAGTGCGCGGATTTGGTTAATCGGTCTACGATCACCTAAATCGCGTCATTCTGCTTCGGACTCCGAGGCAGTCCAGTCACAAAGTCCATAGTGATGTGTTGCCACTTCCACTCTGGAATCGGAAGCAGTTGTAGCAACCCTGCCGTACGCTGATGCTCCGCCTTTACCTCCTGGCAAACCAGACACTTGGCTACACTCCGAGCCACACTCCTCTTCATACCATGCCACCCATAGTTCAGGCGAAGATCCTTATACATCTTGGTGCCACCAGGATGTACAGAATACGACGAACTGTGTGCCTCAACCAACAACTCCTCTCTGATGTCTCCAGCTGGCACACACAACCTGGCTCCAAATCTCAACGAGTCATCCTCGTGAATCAAGAAGTCAGTCCGCAGACCGGCTTCCACCTGCTCCCGTATCTTCACCAACTTTGGGTCTCCAGCCTGTCCAGCCTTGATCCTATCCACGATCGTCGACTGTATCTGCATACACATCAACGAAGAGGCCTTTCCAGGAAGAACAATCTCAATACCAGACTCGCAAAAATCTTGCTGCAATCGCCACTGCGAAGTCAACATCATCACCGCTGGAAGCCTACTCAGCGCATCCGGAACCACATTCACCTTGCCAGGGTGACACTGCAGATCGATCTCATAATCTGCCATGAGCTCCAACCACCGACGCTGTCGCATGTTGAGCTCCTTCTAAGTAAAAATGTACTTCAAGCTTTTGTGATCAGTGAAGATCTTCACCCTCTCACTCAGCAGGAAGTGCCTCCAAATCTTCAGCGCAAACACGACTGCTACCAACTCCAAGTCGTGCGTCGGGTAATTCTTCTCATGGGTCTTAAGATGACGTGAAGCATACGCTACCACGTGCCCATGCTGATGCAACACACAACCGAGACCCTTGCCAGAAGCATCGCAAAAGATCTCGAATCCTCCACTCTGATCAGGCACATCAAGAACAGGGGCAGTCGTCAGCCTCTCCTTCAGAATAGCAAAAGCCTCTTCACAGCCATCAGACCAAACAAATGGTACATCCTTCCGCGTCAGTCTGGTCATCGGCTTAGCAATCCGGGAAAAGTCCTTAATGAACCGCCGGTAATAACCAGCCAATCCAAGGAAACTCCGGATCTCAGACGCTGACTGCGGAACAGGCCACTCCCTGATAGCCTTAATCTTCTCGGGGTCCACTGAAATACCATCTCCTGACACCACATGCCCGAGAAAAGCAACTATATCCAGCCAAAAATCGCACTTGGAATACTTAGCATACAACCGATGCTTTCTCAATATCTCAAACACTGTCCTCAAGTGCGACGCATGCTCCTCCTCCGACTTTGAGTAGATCAGAATGTTGTCAATAAAGATAACGACAAACTTGTCTAAAAAGTCATAGAAGATCAGATTCATTAGATTCATAAATATGGCAGGTGCGTTGGTTACACCGAAAGGCATAACCACGAACTCGTAGTGTCCATACTTCGTCATGAATGCTGTCTTCGGAACATCTTCCTTCCTCACCTTCAGCTGATGATATCTACTCCTCAGATCCAACTTAGAGAATACCCTCAATCCTCCAAGCTGATCAAAGATGTCATCAATACGAGGCAATGGATATCGATTCTTGACGGTCACCGCATTCAACTCCCGGTAGTCCACACACATGCGACGCGAACCATCCTTCTTCCTCACCAGCAAGACCGGTGCTCCCCACGGAGACACACTGGGATTAATGTAACCCTTCTGAAGAAGTTCATCCAGCTGCTTCCACAATTCTTCCAATTCAGCTGGAGCCATACGATACGGCGCCTTCGAAATGGGCTGCGCTCCCGGAATAAGATCGATCGAAAACTCGAGAGCTTGATCGGGCGACAGTCCAGACATCTCCTCAGGAAAGACGTCGTCGAATTCTCGTACCATAGCTGGTCTACTCTGCTCCATCTGCATAGCAACGATCTACATCGGCTTGGCCCGAAACCTGACCAGACCAAGCGAACTGCTGCCATGGATGAACTCGAACACCGGATGGCCTGGAATCTTGAACACCACCTTCTTCCTCCGACAATCGATCGTGGCGTAGAAACTCCCAAGCCAGTCCATCCCAAGGACGGCATCATAGTTGATGATGTCGTGGACGATGAAATCAGTGTAGAGCTCATGTCCACAGACCACCAAAGGGCAAGAATTGCAACCACGATGCACCGAGATCACGCCATTTCTTGTAATGATATCCCAACTCTTGGGAAGAGGGGAAGTCGACAAGGAATGCCTCTCCACGAAGCTCCGGGAAATAATGCACATCGACGCACCAGAGTCGAAAAGGACTCGTGCAGGAAATGTGCAAACCAAAATCACACCTACCAAATAGTCTAACAATCAAATCCTATTCTAGCAAACATAACAAGCAGCCAAACAAATTCCAGCAAACAAGACTATCTAAGAAAAGAAACAACCAGACTGAGGGTTACCTGCAAGAACCTCATCCACCGCCTCAGTCTCAACGACAGTCATCAAGAAAGCCTGCCTCCTCGGCTGCACGGCCTGCTGAAAAGCCTGCCTCTGCGGAACGAGAGGCGCTCCACATCCAGCAGGTACAGGTTCTCTCTGCTGCAACGGCTGAGCTGCAACAGGTCCCTTCCACGACTGCTTGGACTTTGGGCAGTCCCTCATGACATGCGCAGGATCGCCACAAACCAAGCACTGTCCTAACATCTTCCGGCATTGATCCTTGACATGTCCAGTCTTGCCACAGAAATTGCAAGTCTTCGGAGTAGGAGGTCCTCTTGGCCTCTTGAACTGTACCGGCTGATTGGGCCTGAACCTTGGTCTCATCACTGCCCTGGCCTGCTCCACAGGCCTCTTCCCAGCTCCAGAAGCACATCCTCTCTTCTGGTTCACAATCAGCTCCTGCCTCCTCGCTGCAATCAAAACCTTCTGATAGGACTCCAAATCAGTAGAAGTCACAAAACTCTGAAGATCCAAAGAGAGCCCCTGCAGAAACCTCTGTAATGCCCTGCTAAGCTACTGCACAAGTACTAGAGGGGGGGGGGGGTGAATAGTACTTTAAAATAATTAAGAGGCTAATTCCTAATTACCTTGCAAACTCTACCAATTAATGCGGAAATGCGGAATAGTAAATAATCGACAACAAAGAAAAACAATCGCAAACAAATGATATTACTGGGTTCGGATCCACCCAAGTCTCCCCGACTTGTTCCCGGTGATCCTACGTCCCAAACACCCAGATCCCCTCCGGATACTCAAGTTAGAAACCCTAACTCAAGATTTCCACTATGAAATACTTGAGAAAAAAACCTTCACAAGTCAAATCATACACAAAGAAATTTGTGACTCCCACAACCCGGGATCACAACCACTCTCACAACCGAGAGTGAACCAATTACAATATGAAAGTAAATGAAACAAAACTTCTTACCGACAAAATACCTATGCCTTGAGTAATACTTACGAATTAGGGCAAAGATGATTTTGAGGAAGAAGAAGTGGCACCAAAACCTAGCTCCAAGATGTAGATCAGCGATGGAGAGCTATGAGGTAATTGGTGACCTAGGATCAAGCACTTGGCTTGGAAGGCTTCACACTCAATGAATCTCTCTTTGGAAGTAAGAGTGGGGAGAGATTATTGAATGGAATGAATGAGCTTTGAATGAGCTTGGAATGATTTCTCTTGATCTCTAAACTTACAATAATATCAGCCTTGAGTGCAATGAATGCAGCTCATCAAGTATATATAGGTTAGAGGAGAGAGAGAAAGAAATTCGAGTCATTAAATGCTCCAACGGCTCTATTCTGAACCAAACTAGTCGGTCAAAGAACAACCACCGACCGACTAGTTCATCAACTAGTCGGTCGGTCAATTAACATGAACCGACTAACTGGTGAACATGGAATAGGTCGAAGTACAGACTTAAAGAACTAGTCGGTCAAAGCACACTTGCCGACCGACTAGTTTCACAACTAGTCGGTCGGTGAGATAACTTAGACCGACTAAGAGATAAAACACAAAGTCTGAGAACAAATAGAATTAGTCGGTCCAAGAACAAATGTTGACCGACTAGTTCATCAACTAGTCGGTCGCCAAATGTGCATAGACCGACTAACGATAAACAGTAAGTCAGGTGAAAATTGGCATGTACAATAAAGCTCAACTAGTCGGTCCAAGAAGGAAAGTTGACCGACTAGTTCATCAACTAGTCGGTCGCCAAATGAACACAGACCGACTAAAGATAAACAGTAGCTCATGCTCAAAATTGCATGTATAGGGAAAGCTCAACTAGTCGGTCACAGAAGCATCACTGACCGACTAGTTCACAAACTAGTCGGTCGATGAGTCAACGTAGACCGACTAACTGTAAACAGTAAAGAGCTTGGAATTGACTGACTGAAACTAGTCGGTCCAAGAAGCTTTGCCGACCGACTAGATCACCATCTAGTCGGTCAGTTCTTCTTCTTGAACCAACTAACATGCACAAGAAGTCGCGAATCGAAGCGCGAAGCTTCGGGAAAGTTCGTATGGACTTCTACTAAGATCCTAGAGCTAAGATATGAGCGTTATGAAGATTTAAACCGTAAGACCTACTCAAGGCTTAACATTCTACGAGAGAAGCTTAAAGACTATAAATAAAACTTGACGATACTGTCTTCAAAAGCTTCAATCGAATCTTCATGACTTCTAAAATGGTCCATAAGCTTCAACGAAGCTTTAGGCATACGATCATGCGCTTTGAGAATTCTTGAGACGTCACTTTGGATGTTCATATGAATTTGGCGACGATCTCCATAACTGCGCTCACAAAATGTTAGTTCACGATATATTTATGTTTGTTCATCATCCAAAACCAAATGCGGGGAGTCCAATATCCAACATTCTCCCCCTTTTTGGTGATGACAAACCAACATAAATAATAATAAAAAATAATAATTCAAATGAAATTTACTTACTCCCCCTGCATTGATGACACGTTAATTCCAAATTAAACAATAATAATACGCATCAAGCAGACGAGTAAAGTATATAAATGAGAATCGATTATTGAAATATCGAATACCAAATGTTGGTTATTGAAATATCGGATTTGAAAATCCATTTATATATCTTAACTCCCCCTGAATCTAACATATCAAATTAGATTCGTGGCAAATGCTTTAAATTATCATTTAGCACATCGTTATTATTATATCTCTCCCCCTTTGGCATTTGTAAAAAGAGCGGGAGGAGATCAACGACAACAACAATGGCTTCAAATAAAAGCATGGGAGTCGTAGAATACGACCATGGTTCAAATTACACCAAAGTAAAAATATGAAATAAATCAAGGAGTGTCAATGAGACCAAAGTCGAAAAGCGATCAAAAACTCAAATCAATTTTACGGATTGAGTTATGGAATATACTCTCCAATATCAACATTCTTGGTTAATTTAGGGCATGGAAAACAATTCTATGTTTCCATAGAAGAAATTTCTATTAAACCAAGTATTTTCGTCGAGCGACGAAATCAAGACATCAGAGACATAAAAAAATATATAATGTGCACAATGGAATGAAATGTCACCGTCGATGTATATATATAAAAATATGAACCAGAGTACATCAAAAATATACATCACTGACATACAAAACATCGATCCAACGATCGGGGCACAAGATACAACATCATATCACACAAATACCAGAGTGTCACAAAACATACAACATCATCGAAATACATCAAAAAACATCATCAAAATGATCCAAAAATCAAAGCCACCTTCACTATCCTACACAATCTCTCTCACAACTAGATATCTCATCCAATGTGCATCGGGAGAGGCCTCAAAGAAGCTCAAGAGGCAGCGGGAGGATCAGAAGCAACTGCAGGCTCTGCAGGAGCGGAGGTGGTAACTGGATCAGCTGGAATGTCAACGGGAGCGACAGAAGTAGAAGTCTCTGGCACGGCAGGAGAGACGATCTCAGAAGCAGCAACAATAGTGGCCTCGGGAGCACCAGTCGTAGTATCCACCACAGGTGTGGTGGCAATAGGAGTACTCTCAGGGTCACCAGCAGAGGAGACAGCAGCAGCACTAGAAGTGCCCTAGGGGGCACGAGTAGAAGCACGAACAAGCTCCTCAAGATCCTCCTCATCCAAATCATCCTCGTCAGAAAAAGACAGATGGATCTCAATATCAAGGTGATGAGCTATACGGCAGAGAATCTCCTCAGAACGAGCCTGACGAGACTCCAAACGTCGCACAGAATGAACGAGCTCGGCGAGAGTGGAAGAGGGAGCAGCAGAGGCAGGAGCAGAGGCTGACGCTGAAGGGGTCGTCCTCTGAACGTGACGGAGTGCCGCACGAGATTTCCTGACAGCAGTCGCGTTCAGAGGGGGACCGAGAGGTCTCTCATCGTCACGAGGGAGTGTGACACGGAAGTGACGGAATACCAGAGTCAACAAGCATGGGAAGGGGATATGAGCCGACTTCGTGGACTTGCGAATACACTCGAAAGAATCCATCTTATCGAGTATAATGCGAGCCCAGTTAATCGAGCTCCCCATGAAAATAGCATAGATCAACTTCAAGAAAGGCTGGGACGGTAGAGAGGAGGAGCCGTACTTGGGAAGCAAGCACGACTTCAGAATCAAATTTAGGACCCAAGCGTTAGGCTTGAAGGATTTGGAGGGAACGCCAATCATGGGGGTAGGGATCTGGTGGAAAATCTGAGAAAGAACGACCTGATCAAGAGAGGAGATATCATCAACAGAAATGTCGGAGGGAAGGAGGCCAGACGAGGAGATACCCAAAATCTCTCCTAAGATTTCTGCCGTGAGGACTATAGGAGTCCCCAAAACAGTCGTCTCAATCGAGTGGGTCACGTCATACTGACCCCAGATCCTATTGGCATAGAAAAGTTTCACTAGGCGAGGGTAGGGGTGAGGGTTCGCCTTCGGGTCATATCGAAGGTAATCGAGAAGACCGGAAGACGAAAGAAGATCGGTGAGGCCTAGGAAGTCACTAAACTGGACGAAATGCTCCAGAAGCAGTGGGCAATGTTCGATACGGTTGTAAGCCGCGAGACTCATAGGGTCGTCGCGACACAACGAGATATCGACACCGCCTACCGGCATCGGAGCCTTTCCCTTAGGCTGATGGGTACGGGGTCGAGAGGTAGACTCAGGCTGCCTAGGAGGAGGTGAGGGATCCCTATGAGTCTCAGTCTCTGGTATATACTCGGTGTCGGAATCCGAAGCACCGGGTGGAGTGGGAGCACGGTAAGACACAGACTTGGGCTGAGATCGGGGCTTCGCTGTCGTCGTTCTCTTATGTTTAAGAGGAGGCGAAGACGAAGAGGGTTGGGTGGTTTTCGAACGGCATTTTGGAGGGGTTCACGTAGGTTGCGGGGGGTCCGAGGGTGGCGAATCGACTGTCATAGGTGAAGGGCCAGAGGGAGTGATCGGAATACGTGTACGAGCCATAAGCGCGGCACGACACGACGCAAGAGATCAAATCGAAGAAACCCTAAATCAAACCCTAGAAATCGAAATAACTAGAAACCCTAACCGTGAGAATCTAACCCTAGAGAGCTAACCCTAACCCTAGGAAGCTAGGAGAGGAGAGAGGATCACCTAGGAGGATAGGTCGACGGTCGGCGACGGAGGGATTGGCCGGAAAACGGCCGGAGATCGATCGGAAGTCGAAGGGGCTGAGGGATTTTCGAGCTGGAGAGTGAAAGAAACCGACTAAAAAGGAAATTAGTCGGATAGAATGGAGTTTTAATCGATCGGAATGCGAAAAGACAATTCAGTCCCCGTCACAACTAGTCGGTCACAGTTCAAGCACTGACCGATTAGATCACGATCTAGTCGGTCGGTCAATGAGCTTGAACCGACTAGTTGCAAACAGAGGCAGAATCCAAGAAAACTGAGCAGAATTAGTCGGTCTGAGTTCATTTACTGACCGACTAGATCTCAATCTAGTCGGTCGGTCAATGAACATGAACCGACTAAAGAGGTCCAAAAATTTAGAATTAAAAAAATTTTGATTTCTCCCCTAATCGCACATCGAAGAAACATCAAAACACTCTCATTAATCATTATACTACCCCATTAAACATCGGAAATCTGAAATTTGACGATTACGCACAAATCGAGCGAAAATTCTGAAAATTCAACAAAAATCCAGAAAATTTCAATTAATCTAGCATGTGCAAATATAAAGAATTGAATAGCATGCAAGATTATTGAACATAACATGAATCCTAAATCTCGGATTCACCCATAATCCCCAATTCTCGACGTAACCGCACAAAGGAGTCTTCCTTTAGGGGTTTCGTGAAAATATCGGCGATTTGCTTCTGGGTTTCAACGTACACTAATATGATGTCCTTTTTAGCAACATGATCATCTAAGAAATGGTGTCGGACATCTATGTGTTTCGAACGGGAATGGTGTACCGGGTTCTTGAAAAGACAAATTGCACTTTGGTTGTCCACCATGATAGGGCAAGTATCACAATTTATACCAAAGTCTTTAAGTGTGTGTCTCATCCAAAGAACTTGAGCACACGCGGCACCAGCGGCAATGTATTCCGCCTCGGTGGTTGAAAGTGAAACGGAATTTTGCTTCTTGGAAAACCAAGAGACAAGAGAATTTCCTATAAAATGGCAAGTGCCACTAGTACTTTTCCTGTCGGATTTGCATCCCGCATAATCTGCGTCACTATATGAGATTAACTCATATGTGCTAGATTTTGGATAAAGTAATCCAAAATCAAGTGTATAACTTAAATAACGGAAAATACGTTTTATCGCTATTAAGTGTGACTCCTTAGGTTGAGACTGATAACGAGCACATACACATACGACAAACATAATATCGGGCCTACTTGCGGTAAGATAAAGTAAACTACCTATCATACCTCGATATAGACGAATGTCTACATCCTTACTGCTCGTATCCTTATCAAGATGCGTAGTCGTGCTCATTGGAGTCTTTTTCCCGGAGGCATTCTCCATTCCAAATCGCTTAAGCAACTCCACTGTATACTTCATTTGGTGGATGAAGATTGCATCGTCTATTTGACGAATTTGGAGACCTAAGAAATATTTGAGCTCACCCATGTGGCTCATCTCAAATTGATCCTTCATCACATTAGAAAACTTTTCGCACAGAGCAAAGTTAGTAGCACCGAAAATGATATCATCAACATATATTTGAACTAAAATTATATCATTATTCGAATACTTAACAAATAATGTGGAATCAACTTCTCCCATTTTAAAACCCAAATCCAAAAGAAAATTCTTTAAACGGTCATACCAAGCTCGAGGAGCTTGTCTCAAACCGTAAAGTGCTTTCTTAAGTTTAAAAACATGATTTGGAAATTTTTCATTAATAAAACCCGGAGGTTGAGAAACGTAAACTTCCTCAACAACATCTCCGTTTAAAAACGCACTTTTAACATCCATTTGAAATAATTTAAAATCCTTATGGCATGCAAAAGACAATAATAATCTAATTGATTCTAATCTAGCTACCGGAGCGAAGAATTCTTCGAAATCAATACATTCCTCTTGCCGATAGCCTTGAGCTACTAACCGAGCTTTGTTCCGGACGACGACTTGGTTTTCGTCGGGTTTGTTCTTGAAAATCCACTTTGTCCCTATGACGGTGTGGTTCTTCGATGGCAATGGAACAAGCTCCCAAACCTCATTCCTCTTGAATTGAATGAGTTCCTCCTCCATGGCTAAGATCCAAGCACCATCTTCGCACGCTTCATTAACATTCTTTGGCTCTATCGAGGAGGCGAAGGCACAATGAGCGAAGTAGTTCACTTGCGATCTCGTCTTGACACTATCATGGATATTGTCAATGACTTGCTCATGAGGATGGTCACGAACGGTATGAAGCCGTTTGGGAATACCTTGATCACTAGGAACATTCTCAACAACTTCATTAGTAGGGTTAGTCTCAATAGAATCAATAGAATTATTAGAATTAGAATTACCAATTGAATCACATAAGACATCCATAGAGTCATCATCATTAGTAATTCTAGTTGGAACAAATCCTTCATTAAATGAAACATGAAGAGATTCCTCGATCGTTGAGGTTCGTTTGTTGTATATCCGGTAGGCTTTGCTACGCGATGAATATCCAACAAAAATCCCCTCATCGGATCTTGGATCGAATTTGTCCAAACTACCATACATGTTCTTAATAAAGCATTTTGAACCAAAAACACGAAAATGTTTAACTTGAGGCAACCTACCAAACAACAATTCATAACAAGTTTGTTTAGTGCCGTGCCTCAAAAGTATTCTATTAAACACATAGCAAGCGGTATGTACCGCTTCCGCCCAAAATTGATGGCCAAGTTGGCTATCATCAAGCATCGTTCGAGCACATTCCACTAGCATCCTATTCTTTCTCTCAACAACACCATTTTGAGGAGGTGCGCGAGGGAATGAAAAGGTGTGTGTAATACCAACTTCATCACAAAATGTCTCAAAAGACTCATTCTCAAATTTCCCTCCATGATCACTACGAATAGTGACAATGGTGGTTCCAATGAGATTTTGTACTTTCTTAACAAAAATTATGAAGTTTTCAAAAGCTTCATTTTTATTACATAATGAAAATACCCAAGTAAACCTAGAAAAGTCATCAACGATGACAAGTCCATATCTAGCATTACCTAATGAAGCAACTCTAGTTGGCCCAAATAAATCTAGATGTAACAGCTCTAGTGGCCGCTTAGAGGAAATGCTTTTCTTAGGTTTAAATGAAGATTTTGGAAGCTTGCCTCGTTGACACGAGTCACAAAAGCTTTTCTTTTGAAAGACAAGCTTAGGGAAGCCTCTAATAGAATTTAACTTGGAAAGCTTAAATAGTGTTCTAAAGTTCACATGACCAAAACGTCTATGCCATAAGTGTTGTTCACTTGTGTTGGCAATAAGACATTGTTCATGTGATCTTGGAAGATCTAGGATATATATATCCTTATGGCGTGTGCCGGAAAACAATAATTCATTATTATCTTTTCTTAAAATATGGCACATTCCTTTCGCAAAGTTAACTTTGTAACCTTTGTCACAAAGTTGACTTATTGAAATAAGATTGTGGTTTAATCCTTTAACAAGGTAAACATCACATATTAGGGGTTTAGAAGGATTACCCACTTTTCCAACACCTATGATGGTTCCGCTCTCGTTGCCTTCAAAGACTACCCAGTTTCCATTTGCAATGGGAACCACTCCGGAGAGCAATTGACCGTCGCCCGTCATGTGTTTTGAACACCCGCTATCGAGTATCCAATTCCTCTTGGAGCTAAATTTAAATTTGTTGCTCCGTTCCTTTTTCTTGAGTACCTATAGATATGAAATATCGTATCATGGTACCCAAGGTCATTGGGTACAAAAGATTAGACCTTTGGAAGCCAAGTCCAATTGGACTTAGACTTCCCCACATAATTACTACTATGCACAACATTCAAAAAATAAGCATTCATATAAACTTGTTTTTCATCCATGCTTGTGTCCTTTGGGCTCCAAATAGTGAAAATCTTGGGAGCCCTCATCCTATTGGGTGCATGCATGCGACGTTGATTTCTACGTGATGCATGTTGTGGATAGGCATAAGGAACATTATGAAATGGTGCACGACGATAATTATTCATATGATGAGGTGGGTGAACATATGCATGTGGAGGAACACGTGCATGAGGGTGTCTCATATGGTGTACACGTGCCCGTGGATGCGGTGCATAAAAATCATCATATGTGTGAGCCGGTGGAGTAGGACGTGTGTTCCTACGTGGCATGGTATTGGTGTACATGTAGGCATGACCCTTCTTTGGAGGTCCACCCAAAGTGGGTTTCTTTCCAAAAGACGGCGTGGACGAGGTGGAAGCACCATTGGTAGATGAACTACCAATAGAGTGTTTGCTACCACTCGTTGAGGCACCGGAAGTTGGCCTAACAAAAGTAGTGGCTGATTTGGATGAACTTCCCATCGTATACCCCAAGCCGATGTGGTGATTGGCCGGAGGTAGGACATTTAGGATATTATCCAAATGGCCCTTACCTTTATTGAATTCATTGATTCGGCCTAATGTGTTCTCATATTTCTCGGTGAGAGAACGCAAAGAAGTATCCAAAGTGGATACTTGCGATGTGAGCACATAAACACGAGATTTGAGAATTTCATTCTCAATACTCAAAGTCAAGTTTTGAGAAGTCAAATCCTCTATCTTATTTTCTTCCGGATCCTCAATGCTAACATGTTCAAGTTGAGTCTTGAGATTAACAATCTCATTCTTCAACTCTTCAACAACGGTGTCGTTATTGGTGATGATAGTTTTAGGCGAGGTTTGGATGCTAGCTAAATCATCTTTTACTTTAGTATACCTATTTACTAACTTAGAGTATTTAGACCATAATTGCTCATTAGCATTTCTAAGGTCATCCATGGTTACCTCATCGCCTTCGTTGTCGCTATCATCGGAGGAGGAAGATCCTTGATCATGCTCCTCTCTCGCCATGAAGCACATGTGCGCTTGCTCCACTTGCTCATCGTCCGACTCTCTACTTGAGGAATCCTCGGAGTCGGTGAATGTTGCTCCGACAAGTCCCTTTTTGTACCCCTTTTTGTACTTCTTGCACTTGTCGAATTTCGGCGCCTTTCACTTCTCCTTTTTCTTGTTTAGAGGACACTCCGCTTTCATGTGTCCTGGCTTGTTGCATTTGAAACACAAAGGAGAGGGGGCGTTAGAAGAACCAAATTTAGCTTTGTTCTTATAGTTACCTTTCCGGAAGAACCGGTTGAACTTCTTGGCCAAGAGTGCCATGGACTGTGTAACAGTCCGTATTTTTCATTTCAACTATTCACGTATTTTCAATTTTTTAAAACTATTTTATAATGGTTTGTTAGGAGTTTTACGATTTCAAAAAAATTCTTATAAAAAAATATTTTAAGCACTAGACTTATCATATTGTACTTCAGCTATTTCAGATTTCCTCAAATGTCGAAAACATTTCTGTTAAAATTCATTTTCAAAAATTACCGTTTTGATTCGACGAATTTATTTTCTATTCAAACACTTTCAAAACATTTTCAAACTTCTACAATAGCGTCATATGATCATTTAGGGCTCCCCACATTAATTTCGCAATTTTCTGAAGTTAAATCGATAGAGAACCCGCAAACCCGCTTCTTAAACGTTTTGGCCTAAAACACGTATCTCCGTAGCCCAAACCCTGAAACAGATCTCGTATTCGCGATCCTCGTGACAATACGATCCTGAGGATATGTTTTCGTAAATTTTCGGACATGTTTACTAGTAGGGGAAAAATCGTAATTTCATAATTGTATCCGTTAATTACCTTCGCTAATTACCGTTTTAATTAATTACCTACCCTAATTATTTACCTTCACCTAACCTACCGAAGCCAACCACATGAGGAAAATGTTTTGATAATTTTCCTAACTTAGTCAAACTAATCTACCTACTATCATTAATATCTACCTAATCCCTTAAATGAGGTTGACTAACCTAAGTAACAACTAATTTAAATTACTATAAATAGACCCGTAACCCTCTCTTCCTCACAACACTCAGCCCAAGGCCATACGCAAGCGCGCACGCGCGCGCGCTCTCTCTCTCTCTCTCTGTATTCTCGTTTTAGCCAAGCCCTCACCCTAACTCACACACACAGACAATCTCTCTCTCTCAGCTCTCTTTTCTCCCAGACACGCGAGCATGGCCCCCAGGCTCTTTCTCCTTCCCTTCGTTCTTAGCTAACCCATCACCCTCTCCCTTTGTTTCTCGTTCGAAGCTGCACGGAGGCCGAACCATCGCCCGATGCTGTCTCCGCCCCGACGGCCCCACGAAGCCGCCGAGCTCCGCCAACAGCCCCCTCCGTACTCCTCCGCCTCCACCCTCGTCCGCCGTCGCCACCGCTTCAGCAGCGCCCGAGGCTCCCACGCCGGCAACTCACCCCGCACGGACGTCGCCCGACGGCAACAAGCGCCGCTGCCACCGTTCTTCCACCGCTGCTGCAAACGGCCCTCCGCCTTGACGTCGTCGCCGCCCACGCTCCGCCGTGCACCGCCCCCACAGCGTCGCACTCCTCGCCGTAAGCTCCCAGCAGCGCCCCGCTAAGCACAGCTCCGGCGACCCAACCGAGCACACACAGCTCCACCGGAGCTTCGCCGGCCCCCCTCCGCCGCGTCCCCGAGTCGCCACCGCTGCGCCGCCCCCTGCTCCGCCGCCGCCGCCGGTCAACGCGAAGCCGAGCCCTCCGACGATCGGAAACAGGGGATGCGTGGGTTTGAATTTTCGCGAGGGCATTTTCGTAAATATGGAATTATTTTCGTATTTTAGTTTTTAATTAATTAATAATGAGGTTTTACAGTAATAAATCTATAACTAATTATACAGGGGCCAGAAAAATGTGTGAATAGCCCCAGAAAATCAGAAACAACATTTCAGAGCCATTGGCGCTGGTCTCACCTCGACCAGACGCCTATTTTTTTCGGAATGATTTTTCGAACCTAAAGATTAAATAGGTTTAATTCATTCTAAAAATCATAACTCGCTGGTTTTACCTACACTAATATTTGATAAAATTATATGTGATAATAGACTTCGAGACGGTCGTTTCGACTATTCATTCATGTAATTCCGACTTGTATTGCTCCCGTAAGAAATTACGGAAAAAACACGTCACTTAGGTATTTTAGGGTTTAAAGCTATTTTTAAGTTTCTAAAAATTATAAAAAAATGCAGAAGCTTCTGAAAATTCTCTCCTCTTGCAGTAAAATCTAAATAATTATTTTAGGTTTATATAAAAATTTTAAATATTTTCCGACACCGTTTTAACGAGTTTAAAAATCAAACTAATCTAATTATTAAATAGGAAAAAGTCGTGTTTTTCTAAAATAAGTATTTTGTGTTGCAGGTACAGACTCTGGTGTACCAACTTCTGAGGAAGCCCTAAATCCTCTTCCGGCTTACTACAACGGTATTAATTTTGGTAAGTGACGATTGGTTCTAACCTTAGAAATCTAGCCACTGTGCTCGTACGAACTTGTAGCACCGCACTACTATGTGCTCGAAGCACGGAAACATACGCCACTTTCTTGTGTTGGACTTGACTTGGAACATCCCGTGGAACGTTCATGTAAAGAACTTGTACTTGACACAACACCGGGTTTTGGGGTAACTCATAGTTTGCGAGAGTACGGGAGTGACTAGAGTTTGGTCTACTGATTCGGGATATAAATTGCATATTTTACCCCCTAACTATCCCCATTTTGTGCCAAAGATTAGGCTTAATTGTGCTCTTTTTGGGTATATTTTCATTTCATGTCGATTTCGGGGCGTATTCTCATTCTTGTTACAAAATACGGTTTTTATCGTCTTTATTGGCTTCCCATTATTTTTCCTATACTCCTGCCATTATTTTGATCACATCCCCATTTTTTGGGAATTATTTGAGCATGTGGATAAGTTATATGGATTATTGGAGGTCAATATTGTTTATTTTATATAGTCATTATATTTATTTTCACATCAAATGGACTAATTTCTCCTTCTCATATTTTTCAGGTACTCCTGGGAGTCTTAGGGATTTTCCAGAAATTTTTGGGATTTTTCTGAGATTTCTAGGTATTTTTTTGGATTTATTTGGAGGAGAAATGAGGGTTTTAAATCAGGAAAAAGAATATTGCTGGGGGCGCCACGTGGCGCAATCAGACGGCGCCACGTGGCGCAGTGATGCAGCTGGGCCGCGCGCGCTGATTTAAAAAAAAATATATATATATTTTAATTTTGCGGGCCGGCCCAGCGGCGGGCCGGCCCAGCGGCGGGCCGGCCCGCGGTTTCGAATTGAGCGGGCGGGGCCCGCTCGATTTGAGCGGGCTCAGCGCCCGCTCGATTTGAGCGGGCCCAGCGCCCGCTCAAAATCGAGCGGGCCCAGCGCCCGCTCAATTCGAGCGGGCGCCCCCCCTTATACCGCAGGCGCGCGCGGTTGCGGGTCGGGAGCTCAAACCCGACCCGCAACGTGTTATACAGCCCTGGGGTGCGAAAATAAAGAGGAGGCTGCTGTTTTTGGTTTTCGGTTTTGTTTGGGGCGATTTTTAGGGCTTGGGGAGTGCTCTTCCTCCCCAAAGCTTGGGCTAGGGCTTGGAAGCCATTGGAGGGTGGAAAAGCTTGGTGGAGGAGCAAATTGGAGGAGGCTAGGGCTCGTTTGGGGAAACCTTGGTGAAATCTTTCCTCTCCCATTTTGTATTTTTGTATCTCTCATTTTGTAATGAACATTGGATGAATTTGTCTATGAATATCATCTTGTTTAGTATGATTGAGTAGTGCTATTGTGCTTGGGTTGTGATTCATTGGGTTGGATGTTAATTTCTTGCCCTAATTTCCTCTTGCCCTATTTTGAATGTTAATGTTGGATGTTTAATTAGGGCACAAATTTAATTGGCTAAGTCCCGAGAGGGCAAATTTGAGAAAAATCCATGTGCTTAATTTGGTTAGTGCCTTGATAATATTTCCATCCCGATTGCAAAATTGTTGTGTTTTTAAAGCTAAATATTCCGATTGGGCTTCCTTAGCCGGATGACCGATTGTGTTATATGTGGTAATTAGGACTTGAATAACGCCAATTTTAATGATCCCACAACCCATGCTCTCTCTCCTAGCTATCCTAAACTCCACCTTTGGCTCTCTAACCCTAGCCACTTAGGTTAGATTTTTCATTTCACCACACTTTTCCGACATTTCCACCGTTAGCGAGGTGGTTGTAAATCACTTTAATTTTCTTTATCGATCAAATTTTGTGAACGTAGAACGAATTGTCCCTGTGATCCGACCCGGTACTCACCGGTTATTTTATATTGCATTGACGCTCCTACGCTTGGGAGCGGAAGACGTGCACTTGCACGTTTTCCGAGTCAACCAATTGGCGCCGTTGCCGGGGACAACAGTTTCTAGTAGTAGCATTTTTTGATTGATTTTGAAACTTTTAGTGTGATACTCCTATCTCTTAGTGTGTGTCTTTCTATTTGTTTATTTTCCACTCTTTGAGTCGTTTGGTTTTTTATTTTCATTTGTTTTGTGAAATTTTTTTTAACAACATGGCATCACCTTCAAATTTTTCGGACGTTGATTTGGAGGATATCCCACTTCCGCCATACTTTCATGGCACGGAGTGGGAAAACCCTCACTTACATATTAAAAATTTTGAAGATTGGATGCATTCATGTCTTGGTGGGAATATCGATGATGATTGCATATATTTTAGATTCTTTCCCGATTCTTTACAGGATGATGCTAGACTTTGGTTTGATTCATTGTCTCTGGACTCACATTTTACTTGGTTGTCATTTCAGGCTGAATTTCTCCGAGTGTTTTTGCCTATCTTTTTGGAGCAGGTACATGGGCGGCAGGCCATGGAGCATGTAGCGAGCTTTATCCAGGCTGAGTGGGAGGCCTACCATCAGGCTTGGCAGAGGTTCACTGATTTGGTGCTTGCATGCCCACACCAGAGCTTTCATGAGGATCATCTTCTGCAGATCTTCTACACAGGGTTATCGCCATCTGGGCGAGATTTGGTGCAGATGAGCTGCGGTGGAGAGTTCTTTGATTATTCGACCGAGGATTCTTGGTTGTACCTGAGAGACCTTGCAGAGTGGGAGCAGACTGAGCCATCTGGAGAGCCGTCACTTGGATATGAGGATGATGGCCAGTCCCAGTTTCCACTTCAGGATACAGAGCTGCAGGTCCAGTGTCAGCTTGAGGAGCCACCTTTGGGCTCTTTTTCTTGCGACCCCATGGGATATAGAGCAGAGCAGGAGGATGGGTTGCATGAGAGCCAGGTAGAGGATATTGACAGATTATATTTTGATGAGTCGGATGAGATAGATGATGGAGTGCGTGTCGACCACGACGGTGACACGATGCATTTTCACTTTGAGGTTGAGGATGAAGCGGATGTGCATGATGGCCGAGAGCAGATTGAGGACACCATGGGACCTGAGCCACATTCCACTTCAGAGTTAGCTTCGCAGGTCGAGGCGATTGAGTATGTTGGGAGGACGACTGAGCTGAGCTATTTCTGGGATGGCGAGGATGATGCGTGCTTGGATTTGCCCGAGACGTGTCTACCTCCAGTCCTATCACAGATGTCACTTCCCTCGCCTCAGGATGCGCACTTGCCAGTCATCGAGGAGGTTTGTCAGGAGCATTTACCAGTTGTGGGGAGTGCCGCAGAGACTGTTGGTGTTGATATTGATTTCGAGGAAGAGGATAGCGACATGGATTGCGAGATGGTATATATTGAGCCCGAGCTCCCTCTTACTCCAGTTTGCTCTCTGCAGCCACTTCCACCTCCTCTTGAGGCCGTGCATCATTCCGAGCCTAGCATCGCGTTTCAGGGAAGTTCCCATCTTACTTTTTCCTCCACCCCCGAATCAAATTATTTACTTCCATATCATAATGATTCGGATTGTCGTCATTTGATCGTAAATTCTTTTATTCATTTCGACGACCCATTTTGGCAAGCTTTTCACTTGGATGGGCGCTCTCGCCCAATTATTTTTGACACGACCTATCTCCCCCATTTTGCAGGATTCCATCACAAGGAGATGCTTGGGGTTGTGCCGCTTGCCATTGATGCCCGCATTGGAGGTAGGGCATTGAACGTGGCGACACTCGCGGAGGAGCGAAAGGATATGATCGAGCAGTTGCCACCGCCGTTATACATTCGAGATCCGCCATTTGCCACGGTGTGTTCTTTCCATGTAGTGTAAATAAATAAAAAGTTAGTTAGTTTGCTTTCGCATGTTTGCTTTCGTATTTTTTTTCTTTTCTAGGAGCTTTTGCCGAGATCTAGTACTCTCCCAACATTGAGGACAATGCTTATTTTAAGTTGGGGGGAGAGTGTTAGAATCTCTAGGATTGTTAGGATTTTGAGCTAATTTTTTTTTGATATCCCTCCATGTTTCTCCATCACCCATTGATTTTCATTGCATATCATATTTTGGCTTCCTCGTTCCTACGCCATTAGCTTTGTTTAGTCCCTACTTGCTTAATGCCATGCAAATTTTTCGGATTATCATTTAGGTATCAAATTCTCGATGTTCGATTGGCACGTTTTCATTTCTTTTCCAAATTGGATTCATATGTTAATATACCATGTATGAAGCTATTTCATATGTTGTGATACTTTCTTTGAGATAATTTGGAAAAAGTTTGGTGTAAGTAGTCGCATGAATTTGGATGAACGGTGTGGTTTTTAATTGGATTGGATTTGGCCAATTGTGCATGCTTTGTTTTCCTCTTAGGAATGGGTGGATGAGTTGCTAATTTGTGTTGGAAAATGAAAAAGAGAGTTAGTATAAAGTGAATGTTTCTTTCTAATCGAATCGAGTAGCCGGTGCCCCACGAAACATTGGGGAGGACGCCAAAGATGAGATTTAGAAGATCATTCCATCCATTTGCATATATAGCGTCACCGCGTGTATGTAAATGTGATCGTGTTTGCATTTATGGCGTTATCGCGTGAATGCAAAACATAAACATCAAAAACAAAAAAAGAGAAGAATAAAAAGAAAAGAAAAGAAAAATGAATGAAAAATGAAAGAATAAGCAACATGAGTGATGCAATCTCATCTCCCACAACTTAGAGGAAATTTCTTTTGTTTTGGCCACTTTCATGAAAAATAGAAAATTTGACATCGTGATATCCCGATACGTGTGATACGTGGCTTATTTCCTCACTTTTCTTTGAATTGGATTGAGGGGAGTATCATTCGTTGTCTAATTTCATATATTTGGTATATTGGCTTTGAAATCAATTGGAAATCTCATTTTTTGGAGTATGCCATGAGGATATTGTGATTTTGGTGCAAGTTTTTCAATTTTATCCGAATTTATCGCATATTTTGCTAGGGACTAGCAAAAAGCTAGTTGGGGGGTGTGATTCGGGATATAAATTGCATATTTTACCCCCTAACTATCCCCATTTTGTGCCAAAGATTAGGCTTAATTGTGCTCTTTTTGGGTATATTTTCATTTCATGTCGATTTCGGGGCGTATTCTCATTCTTGGCACAAAATACGGTTTTTATCGTCTTTATTGGCTTCCCATTATTTTTCCTATACTCCTACCATTATTTTGATCACATCCCCATTTTTTGGGAATTATTTGAGCATGTGGATAAGTTATATGGATTATTGGAGGTCAATATTGTTTATTTTATATAGTCATTATATTTATTTTCACATCAAATGGACTAATTTCTCCTTCTCATATTTTTCAGGTACTCCTGGGAGTCTTAGGGATTTTCCAGAAATTTTTGGGATTTTTCTGAGATTTCTAGGTATTTTTTTGGATTTATTTGGAGGAGAAATGAGGGTTTTAAATCAGGAAAAAGAATATTACTGGGGGCGCCACGTGGCGCAATCAGACGGCGCCACGTGGCGCAGTGATGCAGCTGGGCCGCACGCGCTGATTTTAAAAAAAAAATATATATATTTTAATTTTGCGGGCCGGCCCAGCGGCGGGCCGGCCCGCGGTTTCGAATTGAGCGGGCGGGGCCCGCTCGATTTGAGCGGGCTCAGCGCCCGCTCGATTTGAGCGGGCCCAGCGCCCGCTCAAAATCGAGCGGGCCCAGCGCCCGCTCAATTCGAGCGGGCGCCCCCCTTATACCGCAGGCGCGCGCGGTTGCGGGTCGGGAGCTCAAACCCGACCCGCAACGTGTTATACAGCCCTGGGGTGCGAAAATAAAGAGGAGGCTGCTGTTTTTGGTTTTTGGTTTTGTTTGGGGCGATTTTTAGGGCTTGGGGAGTGCTCTTCCTCCCCAAAGCTTGGGCTAGGGCTTGGAAGCCATTGGAGGGTGGAAAAGCTTGGTGGAGGAGCAAATTGGAGGAGGCTAGGGCTCGTTTGGGGAAACCTTGGTGAAATCTTTCCTCTCCCATTTTGTATTTTTGTATCTCTCATTTTGTAATGAACATTGGATGAATTTGTCTATGAATATCATCTTGTTTAGTATGATTGAGTAGTGCTATTGTGCTTGGGTTGTGATTCATTGGGTTGGATGTTAATTTCTTGCCCTAATTTCCTCTTGCCCTATTTTGAATGTTAATGTTGGATGTTTAATTAGGGCACAAATTTAATTGGCTAAGTCCCGAGAGGGCAAATTTGAGAAAAATCCATGTGCTTAATTTGGTTAGTGCCTTGATAATATTTCCATCCCGATTGCAAAATTGTTGTGTTTTTAAAGCTAAATATTCCGATTGGGCTTCCTTAGCCGGATGACCGATTGTGTTATATGTGGTAATTAGGACTTGAATAACGCCAATTTTAATGATCCCACAACCCATGCTCTCTCTCCTAGCTATCCTAAACTCCACCTTTGGCTCTCTAACCCTAGCCACTTAGGTTAGATTTTTCATTTCACCACACTTTTCCGACATTTCCACCGTTAGCGAGGTGGTTGTAAATCACTTTAATTTTCTTTATCGATCAAATTTTGTGAACGTAGAACGAATTGTCCCTGTGATCCGACCCGGTACTCACCGGTTATTTTATATTGCATTGACGCTCCTACGCTTGGGAGCGGAAGACGTGCACTTGCGCGTTTTCCGAGTCAACCATCTACCTGTCCTGTCGCCTGTGTTTCGGCGCCCTGTCCTGCTGCCTGCGTTTCGGCAAACCATACTGCTGCCTGGGTACCGGCATTCGTCTGGGTAGCACCCAGGCAAGAGACAAACTGAACGGTCACATATTGTACTCTCCGACTTGAGTCACGTAATTTTAGCAGAGCTTGCACAGTTACTTCTTTACAGTCATGCACTTTACTTTCTTCACTTGTACAGACACTACACCGTACTTTACTTTACCTCTGCTTGTCATACTTGTACAGTACTCCTTTTCTTTGTTTAGAATCTTTGTGACTTACCTTCGGTTCCACTTGTGGCACCGACAGACGACGACCTGATCGAGGAGATCGCCCCAGAGTACGAGGAGCCTGCGTACGACCCAGAAGCCGCGGAGTTTTAGTTATCTGTGTTGGTGTGTGTTGTGAGATGTATTTCCATTCTGTATTTCCTTTCCGTACTTTTCCTTTCATGTATTGGTGTGAGAGAGTGCTGGTTGTTGTACTTTAATTTGGACTGTAATAATGTCTGTAAGCTGGTTTGAGTGTTGTTGGTACATCTCTGTGTTGTGACTATGCTGATTTCACTGGTAAACTGCGGAACCTGCAAATAAATCAAATAAGTAACGGGCCCCCGAGAGCGGGTCGTTACAAGTTTGGCGGCCCATGCAGGTCCGTGCAAAATACCTCGTGAACAGTATAGTAAAACCAGGATGTATCATATACGATACTCCACTAAGCTGACATTTCTATGGATGCAGGTTTGACACTCGAAAGACTGATGGGAACATCTCGGAGACCCCAATGGAGACGACCTACCTAGCCTTAATAAAAGCCATTATCAAAATCTAAATAGGATTAGTTAGTTGTTTTAAAAAAAAACCTTTCTGTATCAGTGGCACTCATAAGAACGATAATCTTCCTTCAATGGACCATGATACCGGTCAATGTGCTTGGCTAAAGTCTGTTGGATCAACCTAGCTAGACTGGGCATAAGTGATCCTGGCTTAGTCACTTCCCTAGCCGTGTCTGCTGGACCACAAGGACGTGAATCATGATTATGTTGCGTCATCGATCTTCTCCACTACCAACCTTCTTGTATCTTGATGACCTTTCGATTAACTTTGTTAGAATCTTTTTATCTCTAGTTTGCTTGAACCCTAGCTACGTCTATTTTAAGGAGGGTAGCGTTCGAGTTTTCGATCATCAGAAGTTCGAACTCCTCAGCAGATGCAGATCAAAGGACGTTCAGAAGTATTCGAGGATGATGCTGGAGATTTTGAGACGAGCCAGACGTGACGTGCACGTGTAGACTGTTACGTTTTTGAACTCATATTTCTTTTCTAACCCTGCTCCCATCTTGTACCCGATTTTTTCACGTGTTGGAATTCTTTCCCGCCTACCACCTCCCCTCATTATTGCCTTTGTCCTCATCCTTGCCTCGAGCCCCGTTCCCGCCTACCCTATACTACCTATCCATGACTTTCGGCGCCCCCTATTTATTTCCTTTGTCCGCTTCCCCACCTCGATCCCCGTTCCCGCCTAACACCGACGACTTTTGGTGCACCCTTTTCTTTTAAAACCCCCCTCCTCTCCTTCCTCACCAAGCCACCCCGTGGTTCCCTTTTCGCTCAGATATCGACTCCCACTCCTCCCGGTCTCTTCCCCAAGCGAGCTCGTAATCTCACCCGAAGCCCCGCCAGCTTCCGCTCCACTCCATCGGAAGTCCCTGCCATGGATCGTCAACCAGCCGCAGCCCTTTGCCGCCGTGGACCCGCAATCACCGATGGCCCTCCGATGATATGTTTTGGGATTTTTGGCCTTGGCAACAACCCTCACCGCCACCCTCGTTACCGCCGCTTGGCTGAGATCTTGGGAAGCTGTGATCATTGGGCTTCTCTTGAGCTCTCTGCCCTGGGTCTCACCCAGATTGAGATCATGTTTAGGCTTCCTCTTGCGTCTACTCCTTTTGGTTTGCGGGAAAGTGTGTTTCTGGTTATTTATTTGTTGGGTGATGTTGGGAGTTGCGAATGTCAAGTATTGGTCTACGGAAGGAGTGATGGCGATGATTATTGGCATGATATTAGCCCTGGGTGTTGAAGTTGGATGTAGGCCTTGTGCTTGGCTTTGGATGAGAGCATGGATCTTGCCTTATTGTGGGATATTATGGAGATTAATGGAAGGAATACTGGCAGAGAATACTGACTTTGGGTATTGGCCTTGTACTTACCTTTGGGCATTGATCTGGACGTTAGCATGTGGTTGGGCATTATGGAGATTGATGTTGTTGGTACCCGCGGATTAGTCGATACATGCTATACATCTTTGGCTAGACCCAGTTAGTCACCAGTAGCATGAATAAACTTTATGATCTTCTGTTTTATGTGGTTTAAATAGCTTGCTACTGGCTTATCACCTCAGGTTCCAAGTTCGAACAGATGTTGTCATCATAATAGCCCTCATTTTCATGTGATGTTAATGTTAATTTTAGGCTACCGGAGAAGTCAGAGTAACTATTGTGATGATACTAGGTTTTGAAACTAGTTACGGAAGCTATAGTGATGTCAATAGTGTGTTTCATTCATAACATCTCTCGCTTTCTGGATGCTATGATATCACATTATATTTCATGCTATTAACAACTTATTTTTCCATTTATTGTAATCATTCATCAAGCCTTCTTTTCGATCGTTTGATTTGCTTAGGCAATGATCGGTCTTCTTAATTCCGAGGACGGAATTATTTTAAGGAAGGTAGAATGTAACAGTCCGTATTTTTCATTTCAACTATTCACGTATTTTCAATTTTTTTTAAACTATTTTATAATGGTTTGTTAGGAGTTTTACGATTTCAAAAAAATTCTTATAAAAAAATATTTTAAGCACTAGACTTATCATATTGTATTTCAGCTATTTCAGATTTCCTCAAATGTCGAAAACATTTCTGTTAAAATTCATTTTCAAAAATTACCGTTTTGATTCGACGAATTTATTTTCTATTCAAACACTTTCAAAACATTTTCAAACTTCTACAATAGCGTCATATGATCATTTAGGGCTCCCCACATTAATTTCGTAATTTTCTGAAGTTAAATCGATAGAGAACCCGCAAACCCGCTTCTTAAACGTTTTGGCCTAAAACACGTATCTCCGTAGCCCAAACCCTGAAACGGATCTCGTATTCGCGATCCTCGTGACAATACGATCCTGTGGATATGTTTTTGTAAATTTTCGGACACGTTTACTAGTAGGGGAAAAATCGTAATTTCATAATTGTATCCGTTTATTACCTTCGCTAATTATCGTTTTAATTAATTACCTACCCTAATTATTTACCTTCACCTAACCTACCGAAGCCAGCCACATGAGGAAAATGTTTTGATAATTTTCCTAACTTAGTCAAACTAATCTACCTACTATCATTAATATCTACCTAATCCCTTAAATGAGGTTGACTAACCTAAGTAACAACTAATTTAAATTACTATAAATAGACCCGTAACCCTCTCTTCCTCACAACACTCAGCCCAAGGCCATACGCAAGCACGCGCGCGCTCTCTCTCTCTCTGTATTCTCGTTTTAACCAAGCCCTCACCCTAACTCACACACACAGACAATCTCTCTCTCTCAGCTCTCTTTTCTCCCAGACACGCGAGCATGGCCCCCAGGCTCTTTCTCCTTCCCTTCGTTCTTAGCTAACCCATCACCCTCTCCCTTTGTTTCTCGTTCGAAGCTGCACGGAGGCCGAACCATCGCCCGATGCCGTCTCCGCCCCGACGGCCCCACGAAGCCGCCGAGCTCCGCCCACAGCCCCCTCCGTACTCCTCCGCCTCCACCCTCGTCCGCCGTCGCCACCGCTTCAGCAGCGCCCGAGGCTCCCACGCCAGCAACTCACCCCGCACGGACGTCGCCCGACGGCAACAAGCGCCGCTGCCGCCGTTCTTCCACCGCTGCTGCAAACGGCCCCCGCCTTGACGTCGTCGCCGCCCACGCTCCGCCGTGCACCGCCCCCACAGCGTCGCACTCCTCGCCGTAAGCTCCCAGCAGCGCCCCGCCAAGCACAGCTCCGACGACCCAACCGAGCACACACAGCTCCACCGGAGCTTCGCCGGCCCCCCTCCGCCGCGTCCCCGAGTCGCCACCGCTGCGCCGCCCCCTGCTCCGCCGCCCGTCGCCGGTCAACGCGAAGCCAAGCCCTCCGACGATCGGAAACAGGGGATGCGTGGGTTTGAATTTTCGCGAGGGCATTTTCGTAAATATGGAATTATTTTCGTATTTTAGTTTTTAATTAATTAATAATAGGGTTTTACAGTAATAAATCTATAACTAATTATACAGGGGCCAGAAAAATGTGTGAATAGCCCCAGAAAATCAGAAACGACATTTCAGAGCCATTGGCGCTGGTCTCACCTCGACCAGACGCCTATTTTTTTCGGAATGATTTTTCGAACCTAAAGATTAAATAGGTTTAATTCATTCTAAAAATCATAACTCGCTGGTTTTACATACACTAATATTTGATAAAATTATATGTGATAATAGACTTCGAGACGGTCGTTTCGACTATTCATTCATGTAATTCCGACTTGTATTGCTCTTGTAAGAAATTACGGAAAAAACACGTCACTTAGGTATTTTAGGGTTTTAAAGCTATTTTTAAGTTTCTAAAAATTATAAAAAAATGCAAAAGCTTCTGAAAATTCTCCCCTCTTGCAGTAAAATCTAAATAATTATTTTAGGTTTATATAAAAATTTTAAATATTTTCCGACACCGTTTTAACGAGTTTAAAAATCAAACTAATCTAATTATTAAATAGGAAAAAGTCGTGTTTTTCTAAAATAAGTATTTTGTGTTGTAGGTACAGACTCTGGTGTACCAACTTCTGAGGAAGCCCTAAATCCTCTTCCGGCTTACTACAACGGTATTAATTTTGGTAAGTCACGATTGGTTCTAACCTTAGAAATCTAGCCACTGTGCTCGTACAAACTTGTAGCACCGCACTACTACGTGCTCGAAGCACGGAAACATACGCCACTTTCTTGTGTTGGACTTGACTTGGAACATCCCGTGGAACGTTCATGTAAAGAACTTGTACTTGACACAACACCAGGTTTTGGGGTAACTCATAGTTTGCGAGAGTACGGGAGTGGCTAGAGTTTGGTCTACCTGTCCTGTCGCCTGTGTTTCAGCGCCCTGTCCTGCTGCCTGCGTTTCGGCAAACCATACTGCTGCCTGGGTACCGGCATTCGTCTGGGTAGCACCCATGCAAGAGAAAAACTGAACGGTCACATATTGTACTCTCCGACTTGAGTCACGTAATTTTAGCAGAGCTTGCACAGTTACTTCTTTACAGTCATGCACTTTACTTTCTTCACTTGTACAGACACTACACCGTACTTTACTTTACCTCTGCTTGTCATACTTGTACAGTACTCCTTTTCTTTGTTTAGAATCTTTGTGACTTACCTTCGGTTCCACTTGTGGCACCGACAGACGACGACCTGATCGAGGAGATCGCCCCAAAGTACGAGGAGCCTGCTTATGAACCAGAAGCCGCGGAGTTTTAGTTATCTGTGTTGGTGTGTGTTGTGAGATGTATTTCCATTCTGTATTTCCTTTCCGTACTTTTCCTTTCATGTATTGGTGTGAGAGAGTGCTGGTTGTTGTACTTTAATTTGGACTGTAATAATGTCTGTAAGCTGGTTTGAGTGTTGTTGGTACATCTCTGTGTTGTGACTATGCTGATTTCACTGGTAAACTGCGGAACCTGCAAATAAATCAAATAAGTAACGGGCCCCCGAGAGCGGGTCGTTACAGACTCCAAGTCCAACTCGTCTTCCGAGTCTTCATCATCGGTTGATGTGGATGTGGATGGAGCGGCCTTGAAAGCAATAGCCTTCTTCTTTGGCTCGTCTTGCTTTAGGTAGGACTTCATCTTGTCCTGCAACTTCAGCTTGCTATCTTTGCGTACCTCGTATGACATTAAGGTACCCATTAGTTGAACAACGGTATAGGTTTTCATGTCATTACCTTCCTCGATGGCGAAGGTCCGTTTCTCCCAACTAGAAGGAAGTCCATCGATGATCTTCGAGACTTTCTCCTTTTGGGTGTAGGTTTTACCGAGATCCTCCAACTCGTTTGTGATGTCGACGAAGCGAGCATAGTACTCCTTCATCTTCTCACCCTGTATCATATGAAACAACTCGTAATCTCTATTAACTACAACGAGTTTAGAGTCTCTTACCCTACTTGTCCCTTCATGCAATATGAGGAGGGAGTTTCATATTTGATATGCACTCTTACATGTGCATATCTTGTTGAAGTCCTCAGGCTCCAAAGCACATTGCAAGGCGTTCATTGCCTTGGCATTGCTTATCTCCGCGGCGACCTCCACGGGAGTCCACTTCTCGAAATCCTCTTCGGCGGGCTTGACGTATTCCTTCATCGTGGCCCTCCATAGTGAAGCACTCCGGAGGAACGTTTCCATCTGGCATTTCCAGTACCCGTAGTTGGTACCGTTGAAGAATGGAGGCCTCGTCGAGGAATGTCCTTCCATCACCGAAGACGCTCCTTCGCGGTTCCTGAAGGTGCTATAGTCGGAAGGTGGACGAACGGTCTTGTTGTCGTTGGCAGACATAGCTATAGACTTGGCTCTGATACCAAATGTAATGACTCGAAACGGCTCAGCCTGGTGAACTCCTGGTGGTACTGGTCCACCGTCAAGCTCCCCTGCTTCAGCTCAATGAAGCGCTGTGCCATCTCCCTCCTGGCAGCTTTCGGAAAGTACTCCTCATCGAATCTGGACTTGAAGGTAGCCCAAGATATCGGCTCCTCCAGCATCTCTTCCTCAGCATCCCACCAGTTCTGAGCATTATCTCTAAGCTGCCTCTTCGCCAAGTCAACCCATCCAGCCGGGTCGACCTTCGACATCTTCAAGTTGTCCTCTATATTCCGGATCCATTCATCAGCAGCTAAAGGTCCTTCGGTCCCATCAAAGTAAGTGGGGCCCAGCTCCCGAAACTGCTTCGCTCCTGGCTCAGAGCGAGGGACATTCTGGACCGGCTGCGCTGCTCAAGCAGGCGGAACGTTCTGGGCATTCTGAGCATTCCCTGCTGCACCTGCATCATCTGATGCACCTGCATCATCTGATGCATCTGCATCATCTGATGCATCATCCGCATAATCTCCCCATTGGTGGGCTCTCGGTCCGGCTCCTCGACACGAGGGGGCACACCACCAGCAGCTCGGGTATTCCGTCTTCCAGCCATCTAATGACACAGAAAAACGAAATAAAATCAGACTCTTAGCCTTATGACTCAGGTGTCGAAATTATTTATCGGACATTCTATAATTTTTTATCGTTGTTCCGATTAGGTCACAGTTACAGAGAAAGACCTGCATGGGCCACCAACAAAGCCTGTCACGCCCCGCTTCCCAAAAATATGGAGGCGAAGCGTGAGAAGGTCCACTCAGACTTGAAGCTACGAAGCCGCAAGTCCGATAAGCGTCAATCAACATAATATAGCAGGTCCCTGTAATGTGACGTGGAACAAAGATAACAATAATAGAAAGAGCAAATAATTAATTTATTCTTCTCAATGTCCAATAAAATGTCCAACAACCAGAAAAGCCACCAGGCTAGCAAAAAGTCCAAAAGAAAAGGCCCAGCATGGCCAACATGAAAACAACTAACAAGATGGTGCTACTCACCGACAAACTAACAACTGACTAAGCAAAAGAAACTGCGAAAGGAACTAAGACTGATCACCGGTGTCCTCGTACTCAACGTCAGCTGTGGAATCAGGCACGAACTCCACGAACTCGTCACCCTCAACTACTGTCTCTGGCTCAACAACTAACATGCGACACCCAAATAGAAGGGGCACATGTCAGCAAAGTCTACAAGACTTTGTGCAAGGAAACTAAAAGGAAGGTAAAAGCAACCTAGCAATTCTAAAGTGTGCATGACATGACACATATATAAGAGGTGCAGCAAATAAGGAAAAGCAGCAAGTATGACATGGCAATGAGTAAACATGGCATGGAAGCAAGGAATACAAGTATACATTTACAAGGACAAGTACAAGTATGGTAAGCACGTCGTGCACAGAGATTCCGCCCTTTGGCTAGAGAGGCTGTACTGGCCAACTCTTACGCTCAAGTGACCGTTTATCCCTACCCCTCCACGTGTATCAAGCCAGGGCCTTACCCCCGAACACGGAATGCTCGCTTCTGGATCATGAGCCAGGAAGTGTTTTTAACAAGTATGGCGTAGGGTTATGCCCGCATAGCAGGTGCCTAGCCGGAAACACGGATTGTACATGGATTTTGTAGCGTGTGCTACGATGCAACATACAAATCAAATGGCATGTAAGAATGCAAATGCATGGCAGATATTCAATTAAATTGTGTACTGTTAAAGAAAGTAAACGTGACAGGCAAATGCATGACATGACATGACAAAAGACAATTCTAGCTTCGTTGTCAAGCTAGAACTTGGAAATTGCGCCTAGACCGCTATCATTTCACGGTCTAGTCTCTTTCATGCTAAGAGCAAGGAAATGGCCTAAAGCATGGCTAAAACAAAGGTTGGCAAGTTTCACTTGCCTGGTACCGTGGTTTGTTGATCGACGAGAGTTGTCACACCAAACGCTATTCTACGGGGAAATGGGTTCGCTGTTATGGCCAAAGCAGAAAAATCAGAATTTGATGTTCTAATCCGGATTTGTATTGAAATCCTACAACGTCTAGTAATCCATTTTTATTAGGTTTTCTAAATTATAGTGTGGGTTATGGGAAGATTTAAAGGTAGAACACTAACCGTATATGAAGCGGAAGAACGAAGATCAAGACGCCTACGAATCTGCAGGTAGGAGAAGATCTCGACGTATCCGGATTGCCGTCGCCAAATCTGATCTACCACGGCAACGAAAGAAGCGATCCCGGAAGAACTATGCTGAAAGGATCTCCTGGAGGCTGAATTAGGGTAGATCTGGGGATGGGAGGAAGTAGGGGAAAATCTGGAGCAAAAGGAGAATTGGGGGGTTTTTTAGTGTCGGCCGGCGGCCTACGGGGGGGTACCGGCGCAATGGAGGGTGAGAGGGAGCACGGGAGGATGAGGAAGGGTAGGAGGAAGGTTGGGGGATGCTTGTGGAAGAAAATCGGCTAAGAAAAGTGAAGAAAGAAATGAAAACGTATAGGGTTTAAATAGAAAGAAATAGCGGCGGCTACAACTTAACCTAGGGTTTCTGGGTAGATTAGTCGGTCAGTGAAGAGTGGTCGACCGACTAGTTTGGGAACTAGTCGGTCGGTCGTCCAACTGAGACCGACTAAAAGGCAAACCGTGAACAGGGTCTGTACAGGGTAGACAGATTTAGTCGGTCTGTGAAGGCTCATCAACTGACTAGCTTGGCATTTAGTCGGTCGGTGAATATTTATAGACCGACCAAGGGTCGAATAAGGTAGACAATAAGCACTGAGAGTTAGTCGGTCTGAGAAGAAACTTTAACCGACTAGTTTATCAACTAGTCGGTCGATAGTTGTTCTTTGACCGACTAACCATAAACAGTAACTCGGCTGTCAAAAAGATCTCAGAATTAGTCGGTCTGAGAACAAGTTCTAACCGACTAGATTGGGAACTAGTCGGTCGAAGAATGTGCTTAGACCGACTAAGCGTAAACAGTAACTCAGCTAAAAATAATCAAGACAACTAGTCGGTTCATGAAGAGTCGCCGACCGACTAGATTGCAATCTAGTCGGTTGGTTCTCCTTCATGAACCAACTAAAAGGCACGAAAAGTTTCGAATTGAAGCGCGAAGCTTCGGGAAGATTCCTATGGCTTCTAAGATCAACCTAGCTCTAAGATATGGACGCTATGAAGCTCATCATGAATGACTTACTCCAAGCTCAACGTTCTAAGGAAAGGAAACTAGAAGGCTACAAAGAACTGAGCGAAAACGCCCAACAACGGAAACGAGAAAAACTTACAAAGGAGAGAACAACCAACACAATTTTTTAATAGATAAAAACCTGTCGTTACAGATTGAAGAGAGTTTTATTTGTTATCTACTTTCATACATTGGGTATATTGGCTTTGAAATCATTTGGAAATATCATTTGGGGTATGCCATGAGGATATTGTGGTTTTGGTGCATGTTTTCACTTGAATCCGAATTTATTGCATATTTTGCTAGGGACTAGAAAAAATCTAGTTGGGGGGTGTGATTCGGAGTGAAAAGTGTATATTTATACACCCTAAATACTCCCATTTTGTGCTAAAGATTAGGCTTAAACTTGCTCTTTTTGGGTATATTTTCATTTCATGTCATTTTAGGAGCTTACTCTTATTCTTGGTACAAAATATGGATTTTATCATCGTTATTGGCTTCCTATTATTTTTCATATGCTCCTGCTATTATTTTGATCATATCTCCATTTTTTGGGAATTATTTGAGCATGTGAATAATTTATATGGATTGGTCAATAGTGTTTTATAATAGCCATTATAATTATTTTACCATCATATGGACTAATTTCCACTTCTCCTATTTTTCAGGTACTCCCTAAGAGTCTTGGAGATTTTTCAGATTTTTCAGGGATTTTTCTGGGATTTCTGGGTATTTTTGGGGATTTTTGGAGCCAAGGAAGCATTTCTGGAATTTTGGAAAATAAAATGGTAAAAAAATAGAAAATCAGCTTTTGGGCCGGCCCGCTGGTCGGCCCAATCTCGCGGCCCGCTCTTGGAGGGGCCGCTGCATTCGTTTTCATTTTAAAAAAAATAAATTTTAAAAAAAGGGTAACAGCATCTGCGGGCCGGCCCAGTGGCCGGCCCGCCCCGCACAGAAGAGCCCCCCAAATGTTAGCGGGCGCCCCGCGTTTTCGCGGGTCGGGCGCACTGTGTGCCCGACCCGCAGCCCAAGTCTTGGGTTTTTGTGGCTGTGCGAAAATTGATTGTGGGCTTCGTTTTTTGGGGAGTTCTTCGGCTGTTTTTGTTTTTTAGGGTTTTGGGGAGTGTTCTTCTTCCCCAAAGGCTAGGGTTGAGCTTGGAGGCCATTGTGATGAAGGAGAAGCATGGAAGAGGAGCAAATAGGGAGAAGAGAGTTCATCTTAGAGAGATCCTTGGTGATATCTCTCTTTCTGCCCTTTGTATTTTGATATTTCACTTTTGTATTGAACTTGGATGAAACTTTTGTATAAAATTTCCATCTTGTTTACTATGATTGTGTAGTGTTGAATTGGTGTGGGTTGTGATCCATGAAAGTTGGTTGTTAATCTTTGTTCAAATTTCCTCTTGCCTATTATCTTGCTAATGTTGGGTTATTATTAGGGCACAATTTTATTGGCTAAGACCCAAGTGGGCACACTTTGAGAAGAGACCATGCTTAACTTTGATTAGTGCTATGATGATACATATTCTGATTAAGTATCCTTAGCCGGATGATCAATTGAATTATATGCGGGCAATTAGAGCTTGATTAACACCAATCATAGTGAACTCACAACCCATGCTTTCACTCCTAGCTATCCTAAATCCCCAGTTGGTTCTCTAACCCTACCCATTTAGGTTAGGATTTTGGTTTCACCACACTTTCTCCCACACTCATCCACCATTAGCGAGGTGGTTGTAACACGCTTTATTTTTCTTTATCGATCAAACTTGCGAATGTAGAACGATTTGTCCCTGTGATCTGACCCGGTACTCACCGGTTATTTATTATTGCATTGTCACTCCTACGCTTGGGAGTGGAAGGCGTGCTTCTTGTGCGTCCTCCGGTTCAACCAGACACTTAGAGGATTTATATTTTTTGTGCATGAATAGCCCCACTCGATCGGTCATACTTCAACCGATCGGGTGGATCGTTTCAGTAAGTGGCCAGCTTTAGTCGAAGAGTGAATCGATCGGGTGATAAAGTCGGCAATCGGGTCGCTGATCGGGTGATGAAAACAAAGGCTTGGGAAGTTTTTCGGAGAGCGGTCAACCGATCGGGTGAGATCTCACCCGATCGGGTGACCTGTAGCTGCTGATCCAAAGGATTTTTTGAAAATTGATCTAACCGATCGGGTGATTTTCACCCGATCGGTTCACCCAAACCCTATATATATCAACCCCCACCCGACATCATTTCACCCGATCTCCAGAAAATCCATTCGAGCGGTTCGCTTCGCCTTCTTCCCAAACAATCTTTCCCATCACTCCTACTGCTCCTAATCGCACTCCCCCACTTCCTCCACTACTTCCCCACCATCAATCCCCTCTGTCGACCACGTTCAAACCGCAAACCTCTCAAAACCCTAGCCCTAATCTCCCCGATTTTCAAAAATTCTGTTTTCTTTGGATTAGCATGCGGCAGCTCCCCGGATCACTCCCTCGTGCATTGTGGGATCTTTTGGGAGCTAGGAGTCACATCTTGGCTGGGTAAACTCGCTCTATAACTTGATTATTATATTGCCCCGGAATTTTTATTTTGTCATTTTGTCATTTGTTGCGTGCACCCACATATCATCTTGCAAATCACACCAAATCTCCACAACATCATGGCAAAAGACAACGATAAGGGTAAGCGACCCATGGTGGATGAGGAGCCGTCTCGCAAAAGGCAACGACCCACACGTCCTCCACGTGGACTCGCCTCTCAACCACTCCCTACCCAACTGATCGCGTCCGGATATACACCCGAAAAACGACTTGTAGTTTTACCACAAGCGCACGGTGTAGTGGCCAGCGGGTATCGAACACAGGGAGTACAATTGACAGTATCTCACTTAAATTACCTAGCTATCAAGAAAATACGAGTAGATTTGGTGTATCGTCACAATCGTTCAATAGCAGAGAAATATCAATATAATAAAACGTCTAGGGATAGGAAATCCCCACTACGGACCGTCTCTCATCCTTGTGAATCATAAATTTCATTGTTGCTAAGCTTGTTTTAGGTGAACTAGTCACAACTTAATGTGGAACCAAGCTCACGCTCTCGCGTTATTGCCGGTCTATAGCAAACCTAGGTTAGGGCCCACTCTCGTGCAAACCCTAGCCTAAGCCGCTAGCGTGAAGAACGACATCATTGTCCAATCGCATCTCGAGCCCACTCTCGTGCAAACTCGAGCTACGATCTAGATTATGATAATTCGTATTCATCCAATCTCTTGCAAACGAATATTAATATAGATTCATAATTAAAAATCCTAGCTTTGGTCCAATCTCTTGCAAACCAAGTCTAGAGAAATCCAATTATCGATCTAAATCGAATATCTAGGCCTCCCTATTAATTGGGATCCAATCTCTTGTAAATCCCAATCGATATGAATTCCTAGCTACTCGTAATATATCAATCACAACCTAACCACTATCAATTCTAGCAACAAATCCATAAATTCATCACAATTTAAAAGATCGGGTCCATAGGGTTCATCCCTACGCCCTAGACCTACGAGACTACTCACCAAACATCATGAAAATATCAGAAATAGCAATAATAATAATGGCACAATTCATTGCAATAGAGAAATAATTCATAAAAATTGAGTTTTTAATAAGAAAGAACAAACCAATGAAGTAGCCAATGATCTCCAACTGAGATTTCTCCAAAGAATAGCCGTCAAAAACCTAAAAAAAGAACTCTAAAAAATAATTCAAGTCTCTCCTAAAACTAGGGTCAAAATAGGGCTTAAATACAAGCCAAAATCGTCCAAAAAATCGTGACAAAACTGCCCTTGCGCAGCCCAGAATTCGCATTCCTAGCAACAGGCGGAGACGGTCACTCGGCCGAGTGACCATTGTCACTCGCCTGAGTGACAAACCCTGTAAAATAACAGTAACTTCGGGGTTTTCAGGGGTCCGTCTCTCGGGGTGGCTCGGCCGAGCAGGCTTCTTCATTCGGCCGAGTAGCAACCTTGCTCGGCCGAGCGAGCTTCCTTAGATTTTCCAGTAGCTTCGGCTCTTTTCTGTCTGAATTCCCTGACTGACTTGGGCGAGTGAACTTTCTTACTCGGCCGAACGGAGATCCTTGCTCGGCCGAGTGAACGTCTGAAATCTTCGGTGCGTATCCGTTCTACTCGGGCGAGGGTGATCCTTCACTCGGCCGAACGAGCAGTCTTGCTCGGCCGAGTGAGGTGCTCCTGAGCTTATTCCTTCTCCTATTCGCTTCCTCGTCGCTCCTATCAAATTCCTTCTTCTTCCGCTCATCCTCCATCGCTGATAAGTCCTCAAATAAACCGTGAGCGACACTCCAAAGTGCGTGAAACTCCTTTGATCTCATTTTCGCTCCAAATCGCTTCATATTTCCTGAAATACGACAAAAACAAGAAATAGTGAAAAGCATCGCAATATCGTCGAATAATCATGAAAAACGCAATATGGACGACCAAAACGTCATGAAAACATGCAGAAAAAAGGTATAAAATATGGAGTGATCAAAATCCCCCAATCTTACCTCTTACTCGTCCTTGAGGAAGACAAGCAAAAGGCGAACCCGGCGAAAAAAATAAAGAAAAGGAAAAAGGAAAGAGATAGAAGATAGGAAGGAAAACAAAGATGGAGGTGCTAGATCATTTTCTCAGGACGTGGGGTTTGCTTACTCAAATATCACAGGGCGAATATAAAGCACATGCCAAAGATTTTTATCTCGATATTATAATCATATGGATGCATTCAAAATAGAAACCCAAGAATATCAAAATAGTATGAAATATGGAATCATTCTAGAATTAACATCGTCTGAAGCATCTAAAGCGGCATACATAATCATAGACCACACACTTTTCAATTGAATGCTTTCTATTTGGAGTATAAGAGATATCACACAATATGGATCAATAAGAATAGAAAGGTATGGCTTTCATGAAATGCATGCTAAGTTTCAATTCCTGAATTTCATAAAAATTTTAGTAATCTCACCGAGTATAGAAAATTACCTAGCTTAGGTTGTCATGCACAATCAAGTAGTCACTCTCTCACACATCATTGGATCCTCTCCCCCAAGCTTATCTATAAGCGTGGTGGCATAAGATAAATCAATAAGCTTATTCCCCATTTTCAAAGCTCCAAAAATAAAAACAAAGAGAGGAGAAAGAGAGAAAGAGTATGAGATGAGATCATATAAGAACTTCTTTTCTCTTCTCTTTTTTTCATCTTTTTTTCTTTTTGTTGTTGTTTTTTTCAATCATATATACAACTGTGTCCCAAATCAAAAGATAGAAAGATATACATGTATTTTTTTCTTTCTGATTTTTGGGGTATTGGAGCATAGATTTTTATAGCGGGGGAAAATGCCAATATAAGAATCGCTAAAGGGAGATTCACCAATGATTTTAAGTATAGAAATAATGCTCAAGATATGTGGAGAAAGAAATATAAGTAATACTCGGTTCACTCTATAGAATGTGCACGACAACATTCAGCAGAGTAATGTAATCAACTTAGTTTAATCTCAGAAAGTAAACTAATCCAGTTATATCAACCTAGCATACATTCAATCAACCTGAAAGTGAAGTGTACAATTTTCATGCAATAGGAAGTGATATAAGAAAAGAAAGCAGTACTTCAGATATAAGCAATCAATTCATGAAGCTTGGTGTGTTTTCTATGAAGAGTTACGGTAAAAATCAGCAGACTCGGCTAATAAAAGAATTTCATCCATATACATACATGAAAGTGCGGGTTACTATTTCAAATGCAAAGCAGGACATAGCATATGATATCTGAAATAAAAACCATGGCATGACAAGATAATATGCATATAGAGATAAGCTAACACCACGACATCATCATCACAGAAAATTCATCTCTAGCAAAGGGATAAAAGAAATAAGGATAAAAGAGAATAAAAACTACTGTACATATGCAGCACACTCAAAAAGTAAGGAAAACGTGATGCATGGGAAAAAATGAACAAGTGGGTGAAAATAAGTGTAAAAACGAAGAAATGTGGGAAAAGGAAAATAAAAGGCGACAAAAAATAAAAAGTGCGTGAGAACTCACTCCCCCAAGCTCAAGTGCACAGTGTCATCAATGTGCAAAGTGTGGCACACCGAGAGGCAAAAAGTGTGGGTGGGGTGGGTGAGGATGCATGCATGAAAATAAAAATAAAAAAGAAAATAAAAAGGAAAAAAATGAAATGCGATGGGAATGCAAGTGATGCATGCAGAGATCAAAATAGTGCCAGATAGGTGTCCCCAAAAGTACTCCCTCACTGCCAAAAAGATATAGACAGATATGACCAAAAAGTGACCAAAACGTGTGTGGAGGAGGGGTGCAAAATCAGCAGGCTCAGAAAATATCCAGTGTAACAACAGTAAAAATCGAAGGCATCCAGTGTGTGCCTAGGTGGGTGGAGGTGCACCAGCACCGTCCTGTGGTGGAGGTGGTGGTCGTGGAGGCTACTGGGTGGGGGTGGGTGACTGAGGCAGACGCTGAAGAATCTGGTTCAGGCAAGCCTGAATACCAGGAAGCAATGCGACGCAGGTCTGGACATCACTAACAGTAGCGGAGAGAGCCTGAAAATCTGCTTTAAGTCCACTCACCGTCCCCTCAAGAGCAAGGAGGTGTTGAACTAGGGTGTCGGGGGGAGGTGGAGCAGAGGATCGAGCAGGACGAACAGGTGAAGAGCGGGGCTGTCTCGCTCGGCTACTGTAAAGGATGGGTGCAACAGTGGGGTCGTGCGGAGGTGCTGTGCTCGCTAAGTGTAGCTCAGCCTCTGTGGGAGGCTGAGACGCGGGAATGGTTGAAGAGGAAGGAGAAGCAGCAGAAACGGTAGTGGTGGCAAGCGACGAGGCGGGCAGAGAGGTCAGTGACACAGACGTGGGGACAGACGTCACGATACTCTCGGAGTATACAGTGGCGGTGGAGACAATGAGGTCGGCGACTGGGGAGGTCGTGAAAGGTGCAGAAAATGACTCCCCACGAGTCGAGAACAAAAATGAGGAAAGGTCTCAACCGTGGAAGCAAAAGAAAGCTCGCCGCACTCAACTATGGTGGGGGACGCTCGGGGCTAGCAGCAGAAATGGGATCAATCGACATGGGCACAATGGTGGTGGTGTTGTGGGTGGACTCAGCTAAAGTGCTCCCGACGTTGACAGACGTGTGGACAGAGGCGTCAGGAGGTGCAGACGAAGCAAGTGCAGGCTGAGGGATCACGATGTTAAGTGGTGGAAGGAGGGGCTCCTACTGAGCACCCTCAGGATCTAGCACGTATGCGACGGGGATGAGGAGATCCATCGGTGGAATCCACTCCCCGCACGCAGGTCCAATATGTGTCCGAGCAGGGCTCGGGAGAATCATGTAATTGGCACCGTGGGGATCGTGCAGCCATACCCAGTGGCGCTGACCATGAGGATGCAGCATCCTCATCCGGGCCAAGACAACTATGGAGAGTGATGTGGGGCCCGGTGGTCTCAGCAAACCAGCTGGGAGGTCAACTCTGCACAAAAGGGCTAAGAGGGTAATCAGACCGCCGCAACAGATAGGCGTCCGAGCACCGACGGAAATAATGATGCGGTCGATGTACCAACTGGCGATATCAATCTCTATGGCGGGGACCAGAACGTCTCCTCCATCAAAGACCCTAGAATGCGTCATCGCGTAGAGCATGTAGAGCTCTGGCGTCGACAACGTCCCGGGCTCGTACCTCACAAGAAAAGTGGTCGCCATAAGGCACTGTGCAATGCGGAGGCACGGGTGGAGGATGACAGAGGCCTTGGCCCGACTAGGGTCAAAGGCAAGGGGTGATCCTGTGATCCGAGTCCAGAAAGTGTGGGTGTCGAATGACGGTGGTGGGATGTGTGTGGGGCTGTAAGCTCGGTCAGGGTCCGGGACGGCGGGCCACTGGAAGAATGCTCAGAGCATGTCAAGAGTGACCTCGCACTCCTGATCCATCAGATGAAAGGAGCATCCTCCAGGGGTCCGCTCAATAGAGCTAAGGACCTCTAGTGTCGGGCGGATGTAAGTGTCCGTCGACACCAACAAGAAATCACGCCACCCCACGTTGTACGCTTGAATCTGGTGCGCTGGGTGTTATCTCGGAACGTGATCCCCATTACATCGAACGCGGGGATAGGCTGTGCAGGTGGTGGAATCGGTGCGGTAGGAGGCGGCTGTATGGGTGGTGGTGGGCTAGGTAGAGGGGAGTCTGCCCTAGCGGAGGAGGAGCCAGGGTCACTTGACCTCTTCCGCTTGGAAGCGGGCTCCCGAGTGCATGGCCTAAGGCGTGGCGGCATGTGTGCCGTGAGACGTGCCCACCCAAATGAAAATGCGAAGTGCTATATAATGGAACGAGTATACCTGAGCACGACGCGAGAGCAAAATATGAAGAGTGCAAAGAAACGCCTCCTCCGCGAAGCTCTGGAGCGTCCAGAAGCTCCCCCAAGCTTCCCCAAGCTAACCTGAAACACAAACAACCAAATCAGCGAGTGATAATCAATATACATGGGGAAGATAGGGGGTAATAGATATAAATAGGATTTAATTTGAATTTGGGGTGCAATGGGCATACGGATTGGTGAAAATGGAGAAGAAATGAGGTTTTGAGGCGTAATGGAGGCGAAACGGCGTAGGGCGGTGGGAGGGGCGGCGACCGGGGGCTACAGGCGGCGGCGACTCGGCGGCGACCGGAGGTGAGGCGGCGGTCGGCCAGCGTCGGGTGGTTCAGGCGAGGAGGAGCCGGTTCGGGCAAGAGAATTCGAACGGGCTCGGGCGCTGGGTGAAAGAAATTTGGGAATTTGGGTTTTCAAAAATCACGCAGCGCCCGCAGCATATATAAGGATGCAATGACTCGGCCGAGTGATGCGTTCACTCGGCCGAATGGCTCGGCGATAAAAAATTTTCAAATTCTCCCAATACTTACGACTCGGCCGAGTATCTTTTCCCATTCGGTCGAATGGACAAGTTCCACTCGGCCGAGTAGCAAGGCCACTCAGCAGTTTTTGAAGCGTGTAGGGTATCAGATTCACTCGGCTGAGTAACATAGTCATTCGGCCGAGTGGCAATAGTACTGTAAACTACAGAAAATAACAGAGAGTGGGTCTGTAGGATCTTCCCTGATCGGTACTCTACTCAGCCGAGTAGAGTTTTCACTCGGCCGAATGAAGAGTTCATTCGGCCGAGTGGCTAGCTGTTTTCAGCCTCGGCTCCCTTTTTTTGCTCCATTCTCTGTTTTTCTCATCCCTGTCAGTTTCCTCCTCCTCCTAAGGCCTGAGCGCATTCCTGGAGCGCTCTTCCTTGCCATGGTCATCATCCATATGAATGATTTCTCATTCTCCATCTCTTGTCATGAAAAATAGAGCTCGTCGTCACGATTTTTATTGACTCTAGACTCCAAAATCTAAGAAAAATCTAAAACAAAAAATAGAATTCAACTAAAATCAATATAAAACCTTCGGGTTGCCTCCCGACAAGCGCTCGTTTAAGGTCTTGAGCTCGACCCCTTATGATTTTCGTTTAGTGCTTGATATTTGGCGCATACGAGATGCGCCCGTCAAATTTGTCGGGAAGGCCACTTGGGTTTGGTTGTTGATGCTCGTGGTCATTCCTCGGCTTCCCCTCATCATGGATAGTGTTGGGAGATAAGTCCCCCAAGCTTGAGCTTGTACCAATCGCTTTCTTCACCGGTGATGCCGCTTTCTTATCCAGCGGAGCTTTCTTCAAATTGTTGGTCGTGGAGAGCTTGCATAGCTCCCTTATTCTCGCGACATCAGCATCGTCTTCTTTGTCATCACCCATAGAGTCATCCAGAGGGTCTTCCAACTTTTCTCCATTGCTAGAAGATTGGCCTTCTTCAAGGCCATCATCGTGTAGGGCGCCAATAGAATGTGGAATAGCTTCATCGATCACCTCATCGAGGAGGTCCACATAGTCGACATCCTCTTGGTAGGGCATGTGCTTCATTGCTTTAGGGATATGAAACTCAACCTCGATGTTTCCGACATTCAAAGATAAAGTACCCTCTCTCACGTCCACTATCACACCGGCGGTGGCTAAGAAGGGGCGTCCAAGTATAAGTGAAGTATCGCCCTCCTCCTTGATGTCCATAATGACGAAGTCGCATGACAAGCATATTCCTCCCAGAACTTGGAGCAGTATGTTCTATGCAATTCCCACCGGCCTAGTAACTCGACCATCCGCAAGTTGTATTCTCATATCCGTTGGCTTCAAGTCGGTCCCCGTATTCAATCTCTTAAACATGCTTAGGGGCATTATGCTCACACTTGCTCCCAAGTCTACCAAAGCCTTTTGTAGTTGGACTCATCCAAGTGTGCATGGGATGCGGAAGCTTCCGGGATCTTTGAATTTTGTCGGCTCCTTCTCCTTCCGGGTGAACCAAGTTCCTTGCTCGGCAAGCATTATTTTCTCCTTTCTTTTCTTCCCCGAAATTAACTCCTTCAAGAACTTGGCATATAACGGGATCTCTACGATAGCGTCCAAGAAAGGTATATTGAGGCTTACCCCTCGCAAATATTCAAGGAATTTGGCAAGCCTCTTCTCAATCTTAGCTCTTACCAACCGTTGCGGAAAGGGCACCGGTGGCATGTAGGTGCGCTCCTCACTTGGCTCCTTAATTTCAGAATTTCCGCCTCCTTGTGGCTCTTGTTGGCTCTCCTCCTCAATAGCCGGCTCTTCGTCGTTCAAAACTTCTTCTACGGGCTCCGTTGTTTGGACCATGGCGGGAGTAGCGTCCTTCCCGCCTCTAGTAGTAACCGCCACCACCGCATTGATGTGGCAGGTATTCCTCCGTGGATTTGGCTCCGGTTGAGCCGATAATTGTTGAGTATTTTTGTTTAGCAACGTGAGTTTCTCCGCTAGTTGAGCCACTACAGTATTGAGAGAGTCTTGTTGTGTAATCAATCTCGCGTTTATCTTCTTTTGCTCCACCATGAATTCTTCCACCCTAGCCTCATGATCCGATCTCAGTTGTACTTGTGGTGGGTTTGGAGCTCTCCACCCTTGATTATAACCCGGTGGCCTATATGGTCCCGCTTGTTGCTTAGGCAGGTAGCTTTGTTGTGGCGGCCGGCGGAGGTGGGTTTAAAGCTCTGTCATTATTAGCATACGAGAAGCCCGGATGATTCCTCGCGGCCGGGTTGGCCCAATAACCGTGTTCCCCGCAACATATTGGATTTGCTCTATAGCACCCTCTCCGTGCTCTTCTCCAACGAACATAGCTTGAGATTGGTCTTGCCAATCATTCATATTCCTCCCGGTGTAGATGTGGCAGGAGTTCCTTGCGGCTTGGTAATCAATTTCTCCAATCTCTCCACGACCTTGTGGAGAAAGTCAAACTTCGTAGAAAGTTCCGCTACGGCCTTTGCCTTGTATATGCTTGTCGGCTTCAAGGAGGATGTAGATTGTCCTTGCTCTTCGCCCCATTGTTGGTTATTAGAGGCCATCTCCTCTAGAAGGGCCGTAGCTTCATCAGATGTCTTGGATAGAATGGCTCCATTGGCGGTTGCATCTATGATTTGCTTGGTGCCCGGTTGGAGTCCATTATAAAAGATGTGTACTAGCTCACATGCTTCGATGCTGTGATGGGGGCATTGATGTTGGAGATCTTTGAACCGCTCCCATGCCTCGTATAGAGTCTCCTGTGGTCCTTGCTTGAAGGACATGAGTGCGCTCATTATCTTCACAGTCTTGGATGGTGGATAGAATTTATCAACAAAAGCACTCGCCAACTCATCCCATGTAGTAAAGATCCCCTCCGCTTGCGTCCTTAACCAATATATAGCTTTGTCTCTGAGAGTGAATGGGAAGAGGCGCAATCGGATTGAATCGACCGATACACCGGGCATCTGAAAGGTGGCGCACTTGGACAAGAATAGCTGAAGATGGTAATGTGGATTCTCATGGGGGTTCCCATGGAATGGGTCTTGTTGCATTAAGACCACTAGTCCCGTTTTGAGCTCGAAATTCTTATCTGCCGCCAACTCCGGCATAGCAATGGATGAAGTAGTGGAAGTAGTCTTAGGCTGTAGCCTATCTCTGATAGATATTATCCTCGCCATGCGTGTCGCTAACTCTTCCGGTGTTTCCTGTCGGTTCATGCAATCGTCCTCTATATTAAGTCTCTTCTCAGCTCTAATCCTCCTTTCGGTACGCTCGATCTCCGGATCAAATAATAGATCTTCTTGATGCTCAGTCGATCTCATGTACATGCACAGAAAAATAGAGCTTCGATAGAATTGTTAGCTTGATAGAGGAATAAAAGGATAAAAATGAATAAAAAATAAAAAGAAATAACTAAGTAAGAAAATAAAATACAGTCGCCTCCCCGGCAACGGCGCCAAAAACTTGATCGCATCCGGATATACACCTGAAAAACGACTTGTAGTTTTACCGTAAGCGCACGGTGTAGTGGCGAGCGGGTATCGAATACAGGGAGGACAATTGACAGTATCTCACTTAAATTACCTAGCTATCAAGAAAATAAGAGTAGATTTGGTGTATCGTCACAATCGTTCAATAGCAGAGAAATATCAATATAATAAAACGTCTAGGGATAGGAAATCCCCACTACAGACCGTCTCTCATCCTTGTGAATCATAAATTTTATTGTTGCTAAGCTTGTTTGTAGGTGAACTAGTCGCAACTTAATGTGGAACCAAGCTCATGCTCTCGCGCTATTGCCGGTCTATAGCAAACCTAGGTTAGGGCCCACTCTCGTGCAAACCCTAGCCTAAGCCGCTAGCGTGAAGAACAACATCATTGTCCAATCGCATCTCGAGCCCACTCTCGTGTAAACTCGAGCTACGATCTAGGTTATTATAATTCGTATTCGTCCAATCTCTTGCAAACGAATACTAATATAGATTCATAATTAAAAATCCTAGCTTTGGTCCAATCTCTTGAAAACCAAGTCTAGAGAAATCCAATTATCAATCTAAATCGAATATTTTGGCCCCCCTATCAATTGGGATCCAATCTCTTGCAAATACCAATCGATATGAATTCCTAGCTACTCGTAATATATCAATCACAACATAACCATTATCAATTCTAGCAACAAATCCATAAATTCATCACAATTCAAAAGATCGGGTCCATAGGGTTCATCCCTACGCCCTAGAACGCCGAAACTACTCACTAAACATCATGGAAATATCAGAAATAGCAATAATAATATTGGCACAATTCATTGCAATAGAGAAATAATTCATAAAAATTGAGTTTTTAATAAGAAAGAACAAACCAATGAAGTAGCCAATGATCTCCAGCTGAGATTTCTCCAAAGAATAGCCGTCAAAAACCTATAAAAAGAACTCTAAAAATAATTCAAGTCTCTCCTAAAACTAGGGTAAAAATAGGGCTTAAATACAAGCCAAAATCGTCCAAAAAATCTGGCAAAACTGCCCCTGCGCAGCCCAGAATTCGTATTCCTAGCAGCAAGCAGAGAGGGTAACTCGGCCGAGTGACCCTTGTCACTCGCCCGAGTGACCAACCCTGTAAAATAACAGTAACTGCGGGGTTTTCAGGGGTCCGTCTCTCGGGGTGGCTCGGTCGAGCAGGCTTCTTCATGCGGCCGAGTAGCAATCTTGCTCGGCCGAGCGAGCTTTCTTAGATTTTCCAGTAGCTTCGGCTCTTTTTTGTCTGAATTCCCTGACTGACTCGGGCGAGTGAACTTTCTTACTCGGCCCAACGGAGATCCTTGCTCGACTGAGTGAACATCTGAAATCTTTGGTGCGTGTCCGTTCTACTCGGGCGAGGGTGATCCTCCACTCGGCCGAACGAGCAGTCTTGCTCAGCCGAGTGAGGTGCTCCTGAGCTTATTCCTTCTACTATTCACTTCCTCGTCGCTCCTATCAAATTCCTTCTTCTTCCGCTCATCCTCCATTGCTGATAAGTCCTCAAATAAGCCGTGGGCGACACTCCAAAGTGCGTGAAACTTCTTTGATCTCATTTTCACTCCAAATCACTCCATATTTCCTGAAATACGACAAAAATAAGAAATAGTGAAAAGCATCACAATATCGTCGAATAATCGTGAAAAACGCAATATGGGCGATCAAAACGTCATGAAAACATGCAGAAAAAGGTATAAAATATGGAGTGATCACCAACCACCACCCCAACCTGTCGTACCTGTGGTAGACCCACTGCTTGGACCGCAGGGAGTTCGTTTTATGAGCCAAGCACACAAAGATTTCTTTTCTTGCCTCAGCCAACGTTCTCACCTAGCCACCAAGTTCGCACACGATCAAACCCTATTCGATCTCGGAGTTTTCTCCGAAGTCGAATCTATATTCGCAAACTTAGGTTGGCCTAATTTCCTGCACGCCCATGCCCAATCCTACCCCGTGCTCACACTAGAATTTCTCTCCACTATCAAAATTGAGACGAGGTCAAATAACACTTTTCGCCTTCGAAACCAAAATTTATGTGCCCCTTTGACCACTATCAACGATATTTTCGGTTTCCCCAATCTTGAAGGCAGCATCCTCCCTAATGTATTGCACGCCGACTTTGACGTCGATTTCTTTTGGGGACGCCTCATATTACATGTCACGCCCCGTTCCCCAGAATACCTGGCATTTAATTTTTTTTAATTATCCTGAAGAGTGAGGGTGATGAGAGAGGAAATGAGAGAGAAAGAAGAAACTGAATAAGCATGCCACTGCGCACATACTGGGATAGTACAAGTGAAGCTCAACTATAATATCAAAAAACTCATAAATAACATAGAACAACAACAAGAAATTTATATAACAACTTTCATTTACAAACATAGTCCAAATGCACCACTACACATACACCGCCACTCCCCACCTCCCACGACAAACATGTCACGCTACATAGCTACAGCTCACATCAAGCCTACCCCAGAAACCCAACTTCAAGCCACCGCCAACCATGCTATCCCTGTCACCTGAAAAATAGGGAGGAGCACGTCAACGCGTGCCCCCAGTAGGAACCAACTTGGATTTGGAACACCGTTCTAAGTTTATCAAACTACAAGGCAAGACAAGAGAAATAGAGCATGTACTAAGTACAATAATGAAAATTAAATAGCTAAGAAGAGGATCATACATGCGGTCCAATATCGAGTTACTGCAAGAAAAGGGTTAGCACGAATAATAATAATAATAATAACAACAACGCAAGTGTTCAAGCAACCATTATCTAATAAGATAAGTGCAAGTGCCTGAGGTATGACACAGAGTCAGAAAGAAATAGGCAAAGGGAAGGGGAAGTGCTGCCAGCAGAAGGAGTAACAAGCAAATTCTTATTTTGTTAATTTATAATTGAATTACTTGGAACTTGGGTAAACTGTATGATACCAGGACCTGGACATCACCCCAAATTTGGGGTGAATATAGCAAACAGCGCAATGGACACGGGCACTGTACAACACCAGGCCTCTCAGCTCCCCTGTCCCTGGCAGGAGTGAGGCTCTCCTACAGTAACACAACCTCCGTATGTCCCCTCCACTCCCCGTAAAGGCGAGTGGGTATAAATATCACATATCACATAATCATTTCTCCCAACTTCCCAGTCCAAGCCTAATATCCACAATTTACTCAAATCCCACCTAAACCTTGGTTTTGCTAACTTACCCTCCTTAGGGAGGATTGAGACATTCTAAACCTTATTTAATATTGCATGTAGCACTGAAGGGGACACGTTGCATGGTTTCACATTCCACACTCATGTCAACATGGGTCATGCACCGAAGTGCCATGCCCTCCATCGTAATCAAATCATATATCAAATGGGTCGTGCACCCAAGTGTCATGCCCTTCAACATAGCCATTTCAATTCATCACTCATAACATATGATTCCATGCTTCACATGACCCCATCATTGCTATTTCACAACATGTTTCATAGCACAAATGTTTACAAGCTCATTTCTCATATTATTCAACTTTCACTTCATTGTGACATTTTCACAAACACGTGGTGAACATGACGTGTATGTCCGTAAGAACATTAGCAAATCCATTGGAAAAACATATCATGAGTCTATCTTCCATGCAGCAACAATAATCATGCACTATAGAGGGTGAAATAGCAATAGAGCACAATTTATAACACCACTTTAGGACTTTAGATTGCTGTAATTTGGAGAAGTTGACAATACATGGGCACATATCATCAGTTTTTATTGTGAATTTAACAAAATGTCCTAAATCAAAGTTATAGATATATTAGTTATGGAATCACAGATAAAATTTCATGAAAAATATTAAGTATGTGATTTTTAGTGAATTATTTGGTAAAGTGTGTCAAATCTGTTTTGCAGATAGATTTCAGGGTCTGTATTGAAAGCCACTTTTGGGCATGTTGTAGCCAGAAATTCAACATATAAGCGCCTGATGAATTTTTAAAAAACTAATTAAAATTTCAACAAGACCAAGAACATGAAATTCCATTGTGTGTGCAGGTGTTGAGATCAATTTTACTAAACTGTGTCAAAACTGAAAATCAAACAGACATGTTGTAAAGATGAAATTTTTGCTCCTAATTTCTGAATTGAACATATATCAAAATTTATATGATTTTGGGATAGAACTTCTAGATCTACAAGCTCATATTTTTTTGAAACCAAATTATAGCTACATTAACCAGAATCAGGAAAACAACAGACATCATGATTTCAGAAGTTTCAAAGAGATGATTTTGCTAAGAATTTCAAAGTGAAATTGTGAAATTGAGCCATAGCATGTAAAATTTAACTATCCTTGTCACATATTGGATAAAAACATGCTATAAAAACTTGGTAGCAAGAACCAATTATTAGAGTACCAAATCTAAGAGGATTCCTACCTCAAAACTTGAATTTTCCTCTTCTCATTCTCTTCTTTTCTTCTCCATCTTCTTCCCACTTGCAACCACGTGAGATTCTTGATTTTTGGAGTGAGTACTTAGGGTTTTGGAGTGAAGAAAATGGAGAAAAGAGAGGGGATAGGGTCGGCCTCCTTTGGGAGAAAAAGGAAGAAAAGAAAAAATGGAAGAGAAAAGAAAAGAAGAATGAAGAAGAAGGAAGAACTCTCTTTAAAAAAATCTAACTCTAGAACCTCCTTAGGATAAACATGCCACATATTAAATGACCAAAATACACTCCCAAAAATACCCCTCAACTTTTAGATAATTACAAGTTTGCCAGTACTTTATGCACACACAACTTTAGCATGTACGCACAGCAGTTTTAGTCCAAATGACCGTTTTGCCCTCGCCTTTCTAAAAATTTACGGGGGTTGCCATTGACCCCTAACCCTTTTTACACTAGCATGGCTCTTCCTACACTCATCCACACACATCCATGCTTGCATACATGCTTCACACACACGCGTCTAACGCATTCCTGTTGTTTTACACCCACGACGTCATTTGCACTTCTCCCGCATTCACATTTTGCATTCTCTACCCTTAGCCATATATTACGGCCTAATTTCGCTTGCACTACGTCACATACATCGATATCTACGCTTATTTCATGTCCACATATGCATCGTAGGTAGAAATAACACGTGTGTTCAGTTGAATACCCGTATAGTACAAAATAGGGCATGCCATCCTACCCACCCTAAAATAAAGTCCGTCCTCGGACTTTCTAGGGTGTGAACCCTGCCCAAGATCAGTTAGGTATGATGGTCTTACTATCCAGGAAGTACAAACAAGAATACGTATCTACACCACACTTATATACACTATATGCTTCACTATCATCCATACACATCCGCATCGCACACATGTCACAGATACATCCTATTACTCATCTAGTAGTACATCCATATCACTATATGCATCATTACATACACATACGTATATGTTCTTCACATAAACATCTAGGCATACATATTCACACATTAACATATACATCACGCACCACAAATAAGTCTTTATACGTATTATTACACGTATTTAGATCACTACTCATATCTATATGCGTAGGACATCACACCATATCCATATCACGATACATAAGGTATTCATACATGGCATGCTTTCAGATACATCACAATACATTCAAGTATAAATGATTTATATTCTATCTCTTTATATATTTACATATACGTCTACATCCATGCACAGACACCCAGCAATACACATTAATCTACACACCATTGCTTGATAAATCGGGTCACTATCACAGTGTCACACCGTATGTACCCCGGATCCCTATACTCCCAATACTTAGTCACATGGGCTTATTCACATTCATAGGCACATAAATACCTATATACATACAATATTTAGTCACATCCATACATACATTCACATGCACATACTAACGCATGCATGATCAAGTCACATAAGGTTCACAACCATAACTATAAATAAGTATACCCATAACCTCACATCCATAGCAGTGCACCTACTGTCTCACACAGATATGTACATATATCACACACAATACACACAATAGTGCACAAACATAATACGTTCCCCCCATATATTATATATATAACTACCTTTGTACCTCCTACGCACATACTAGCATGATTAGTCAAATAATTATAAATATCCATGTACACCCCACACATGCGTATACATATGCAAACAATCACACACATCTTAATACCTACATACCAACAGTTTCATTCACTTATATTCATCGAATATATATATACACACATATATATACATTCCACATCTATCATATTTACACCCACATTGCAAACATGAATACACTTATCCAAGGCACATCGAGATACACCTGGATAAACAACCCTATGGGATAGACTGGCAGGTAAACAAACGAAGATATGTATAAGTATTTATATATATTTATTCATCCAAGGTACACAACATTATGTATACTCCCATGCATACCACATATACATGAACACATCACACACATAATAGAAGTTCATACAAATATGATACAAATTCACGTATTTGCAACAAGCAATACCCCATGTAGATATTCCATAAGCATATACTCATTATACACCCACAGATGTATAAGCATCAATACTATACGGAGATTTTCTGAATCTACATATAGCTAAATACATGTACTCACATACACACAAGACTATTATACTAATAGTAGATATACACATAGACACACACACACACACACAGTAACGACCGGTTTTCGTAATGACGATTATATGTATAATATTGGATGTTTCCCCTCTTTGTGTGTTTCTTCCCGTTAGAAGTTCTTACGTTTAGCTTCTTAGCGTCTCAATTTTAGTGCTAGAGTGATCCTAGAGGCCATAGGAATCTTCTCGAAGCTTCGCGCTTCGATTCGGCACTTTTTGTGCATCTTAGTTGGTTCAAGAAGGAGAACCAACCGACTAGATTCCAATCTAGTCGGTTAGGAACTCTTCTGGGACCGACTAGTTCTTTAAATCAAATATTCAGAAGTTATTGTTTACTTTTAGTCGGTCTAAGACCAACCACCGACCGACTAGATGTGAAACTAGTCGGTCAGAACTTGCTCTCAGACCGACTAGTTTCTTTCAGTAGAATTCGCCTAAGTTATTGTTTATCGTTAGTCGGTCAATGAACACTCACCGACCGACTAGGTTGTAAACTAGTCGGTCGACTGGCCTTCACAGACCGACTAATTCATTTCCCAGATTTTTCCCTACTTTCGCTGTTTGATCTTAGTCGGTCACAGTTGGTCGACCGACCGACTAGTGTTTCGGGCAGCTGCCGCAACTTTTCCTATTTATACCCCAAACGTTTTCTTTTCTTTCTTTCACCTCTCCTGACCATTTTCTTTCCCCCTTGACCTCTGATCTTCCCCAAACTTCCCCAAGCCATTCCTCCTTCCTCAAGAGCCCCTCTCCCCCTCCATTTAGGCCGGCCACATCCTCTAGGCCGCCTCCAACCCCCAAAACCCCACAGAACTTCATTTCTCCAGATTTTCTCCCCATTTGCAGATCTGAACCCTAGTTCTCCGGATCGTTCTTCTGTTGCCGTGCTTGCTCGGCATCGTTCTCTCGCTACGATACGGTTAGTAGATTGATCCCCTAATATTCTCATAACCCACGTTATGATTTTGTTAAGCCCTAATAAAATGGATATTAGACATCGTAGATTCGATTATGTAAACTGATTTGGATGTTGTTCTAATATTGTTTGGCCATGGCAGCGATCCCATCTCCGTAGTTAACATTTTGTGGCGTGCCTCGTTGATCGTCATCCTTGGTGCCAGGCAAGTGAAACTTGCCACTTAGTGTTTTAGGCCATGCTTTAGGCCATTTGCTTGTCGTAGGCGCAAAAGAGACTAGGCGACGAAATGATACTCGCCTAGGCACAGATTTCAGGATCTAGCTTGACAACGAAGCTAGATCCGACTTCTTTTAATTATTTGCACTTGCTGTCATCCATGCATCTTATCTATTATGTTTAAATTCAATTAACGATACACGAATTATCTGTACATGCCATGCTACCCATGTTGAATGTTGTATTCGTAGCACACGCTACATTACTAGTACTACTTGATCCGGCTAGGCATCTGCGTTGCAGGCACAACCCTATGCCAAATACATTTCCTGGCTCGTGTTCCAGAAGCGGGCTACGTGAGTTGGTCAAAAGCCAATGCTCGAATTATTGAGGCTAGGCACCTGCTTTTAGCGGGCACAACCCTATGCCAAATACACTTCCTGGCTTGTGATCCAGAAGCGGGCCACTTGTGTTGGTCAAAAGCCAATGCCCGATACACGTGGAGGGGTAGGGATAAACGGTCACTTGAGCTTAAGAGTTGGCCCGATCAGCCACTCTAGCCAACAGGCGGAATCTCTGTGCACGACGTGCTTACTAGACTTGTCTTTGTACTTGTACTTGTCCATGTAAAACTTGTCATCCATGCCATACTTGTCACTTGCACTTTACCTTACTTGTTACTTCTATACTATACTTGCCTTGCTATGCATCATGCTATAACTGCTAGGTTGTTAGTTTACTTTCCTTTCAGTTTCCTTGCCCAAGTCTTTTTAGACTTGCTGACATGTGCTCCTTCTCTTTGGGTGACACATGTTAGTTGCTGAGCCAGAGAATGCTGTTGAGGGAGACGAGTTCGTGGAGTTCGTGCCCGATCCCGTTGTTGACGTTGAGTTTGAGGACACCGGTGACCATCCCTAGGGACCTCGCTGAGGTTTCCCTTGTTTTTAGGTTTGTTATTAGTAGTCGGTGCGTGACACCTTTACTTTGTATGTTATACTTTTGTTGGCCGTGTTGGGCCTTAGACTCTTTTCTTTTATCCTGGTGGCTTTTCTGCGATGTTGAAATTTTATATGATGGATATTCTGAGATTTGCGTTGTCGCATTTTTCCTCATTATTATTTTTGTTTCGTGTCGCGTTGCAAGGACCTACCAATTTATTGATTGATTGACGCTTATCGGGCTTGGAGCTTTGCTGCTGCAAGTCTGAGCGGACCTTCTCACGTCTCGCCTCCACATTTTTGGGAAGCGGGGCGTGACAGGTTTTGTTGGTGGCCAATGCTGGTCCGTCTTGCAACTGCAAATTATCGGAACAACGATAATAACTATGGAATGTCCATTAAATAAATTGTAACATCCGAGTCAATAGCCTTGAGTCTAGTCGTTTTCCTATGTCACTAGGTGGTAGGAAGACTTAGTTAGACGTCCGTGCTTGCTAGTTAGAGGCCCCTGATTGTTAGTTAGACTCCATGCTAGGAATTGATTTAGTCGTCGTAGGAGTTACCTTAGTGGTCCCTGTCTAATTTTGACTAAAATAGACTTCTAGAATTCCTTGGTCGTTCGCTTGGGTTCATCTTCGGACCAAGCTGAACGCATTTCATTGCTGTCCAGCCCCTTAGAAGTCTTAGCGCTTAGTTCCCTAATCTTTAGTTGGTTGACTGTAGGAGTTTCCGTAGATTTTCCTGAGTCATATCCTAGGTGTGTTTATGCTTTGATCATCCGACCAAATTCCTAGCCTCGGCTCACATGATCGCTACATTATGATAATCGTTGACTTTTAAATGTTCTCTTTCGTAAAGCTTGATTTTTCCAAAGTTATTTCTTCGATTTCCCTTGTTAAAAGTTTTCGCTAAGTTTAAATTTTTTTTTAAACTCTCTATTTATATATTTAAAATTCCTCACATCTGATCGAGTCAAAACTTTCTTGTAGATTTTGAAGTCTAATGGTTGTAATTATAATTGCTATCTCGTAACCATTTTCTAATCTATATCTCCGCATTTCGGTTTAAAGACTCTGTTACTAATTTGGAAAATTCGATATACCATTTTCTAACTATGAGATCCATTTTAATCGCATAGCATACATACTTTAAAATCTTTTCCAAGCTAAATAGAATTTCAATTATTATATATATACTTATACCTCATACTCTTTCGTTGACTTAAATTTATTTTTGAATTTCGAAAGTTTTGACGAGATTTTGATTACTGTTTTATAATGTTTTTCCAGCCTGTATTTGTCATACCTATTTAAAATATCTTATCCCTTTTCATATATCAATTTAATTCTGAGTCGTATTTCTATTTTTCCAATTCTATTTATAATTTTCTTTTATTTATGCCATTCAAATGACTCCTCGCGCTCCCTTAATCTACCTTTCAAGTCACATACGATTTCAGCTTTCAACAAATCAAAGTTATGTTCAACATTTTTCCCTATTACAGATTTTTGGAAAATTACGTTTTCGTAACCACTTCCTGATCTAGACCCTTCGTAATTTGGTTTTAAAGTTTTATTACAAATTTTGATAATTTTATTACTAAAATATTATTATCTTTCTGTTCCCCATACATACTTTAGAATAAATTCTAACTAAATAGAATTTCAATTATTTTTATATCCGTACCATGCTTGTTGTGCTCGTATATTAAGAACCCTGTGTAAATCAGTTCTTTTTGGCAAATTCTGGTTCCTCTAAAAAGTAGCTTCAATATTGGTTATTTTAAAATTTTTCCCCTAGCTTAAAGACTTTGAAAGTAATTAACATGAACTTAAAATTCTTCAGTTCATTTCATTCTTTGAATTTCAAAATTTTTGCCAAAATTATATTAAATTACTGCCATATAATATTTTTCTAAACTACGTCCTTAATGTTCGTATGAACGCTTTACTTCCTTTCATAATGATTTCCGTTAAGCCAATAAATCATTTTCTCCTATTATGTATAATCAACTCAAACTTATTTCGAACAACTTATTTTTCGATCTCCAAATATTGTTTATAGGGAGGAGAACTCCAACTTTTCAAATATGGCCGTTTTATACTTTTAGTGTTTTTGACTTATACCATTCACGTCCTATTTCCGGTAACTTATGAGGGCAATATTTACATCTTCCTTCCCCACCTAAACACCCACAATTACATCTCAGTTTCACCCGATCTATTCACCTCCTTGTCCTCGCCCTACCTGAACCCATTTTTACGATCTTGCTTCGTTACGCTATCTAATCTTGGTTTCCTTCCTTCTGCTTAGTCATCCCACTAGTGCTTGTCGTTGTTTACGTCACACCAGTTTGGTAGTGGGTCCTTGGACTTTGTGATGTTGTCGTAGTGCATGTACCTAAGTTGCGTATGTGGGCTTGAATGAGTGTACCCCCTATAGTATATTAATGTTTGCCTATTGGGTGATATATACATACTTAGAGTTATTCATGATGTTATGAAATTGTAAGTGTGTTAGTATTTATAGAAAAGCACGAGGATAGCTATACCACTCTAGGGGGCGTCTGTGTGTATAAGAATCTGTATTGGAATATCTAATAGGGTGTATGTAGTTGGAGATACTTATAATGGTTGAAATGATATGACTAGTAAAGCTATGTGTGAGTTAGGTGTGATAATAATAGTCGTACGTATAGTTAAGGTGGGTAGGCCTATTTTGTGACCTACGTGTTGTACGTGTGAGTATGTGCCCGTACATAGATATGTATTGTGTTTAGACGTAAGTAGTTATGTATTTGTTGCATGAGTATATATGTGATATACGTATGGTAGTAGGATTATAATTTTGACTGGTATTGCTTGCTTTTACGGGATGTTGTATGTGTGTATGCCATGAGGTATACACGATTATTGCATACCTTAACTATGTATGTGTTTGATGTGTTGGTATACTAATTGTAGGTATTAGGTTATGGTGTGAATATAGGTTCTATGTGGTTGTGACTGTGCGGAGAATGTTTGTATTAGGGAGGGTATTATAATTATAGGTGTGCTGATGTCTGTGATATTATTATGGTATATATAGTAATTGAACTGTGTGGGTGTTACCTGAATAAATATCGAGTGTGATTGACATGTGGTATGAATATGGTTGTATAGGTAGATGTGTATACATTGGAGTGGTATTGGTATAGGTATAGCTACCGTGTTACGTATATAAAGTATTATGATATGTGTTTTGAGTCTCACTCAAGTTGAGTGGGTATACTCTAAGTATATTGTTATGTATGTCGGTGGTTGCATATGGTGATGTTTGATAAATATATATAGAGTGATAGGAGTATTTGTGTCTGGTTGTGTTACGCACATGATTGTGGGTCGCTATACCAGTATATAATTATAGGTGTTGGTCTTGTAGTATAGTTATTTACTAAAGACTTGCCTGTGTGAACGTATGTGTGCTAGCTAAACTGGGTGTGTAGATGTGCTAAGTATATAGTGATATGATTGGTATATATGAATGAAATGTTAACGTGTGTGGGTGTACACCAAGCACGTATAGGTATGTGCCTAGTTATAAGTTTTGGTGACTATGATATGTATGGCGTGTCGTAGATATAATTATAGGGCCGTATGTGGTGTGAAGATATGGTGAAATATATACATGCATTTCGAATGACTATATATTGTGAAATTATAGTAGTGGTGAGTGTATATTGGATATAGTAATGACTTGTTTGAATAATGGTATGGTGCGACTACATGTGTCGATGTGTTTGGTATTGGATGTATACTAGGAAATATTAGGGAGTAATATACACATGGTTGCTTGATGCATAGGTAGCTATCTATACGTAGGGCGATGGTTGTATTTGCTAGTGTGAGACTAATCTTATGTGAGTATCTGAACCATTGCTTGTGCTAGGTAAGTAGTAGCCATATAATGGATGTATATATATGATTGAAATACGTGTATTAGTATGAATGACTATGATAGGTATAAGAGTATAATGTGCATGAATGAATACATGTTAGTAGTGATAATGTTTGACTAACTAGTGCATATATATAAGCACTTGCAATGACTGCCTCTGGTTTAAAGTATGACGTGAAATGATTTGGGGTAGTTACTAGAGCGACTAGATATGTTAGAGAGTCCGAGGACGGACTTTATACTAAGGTGGGTAGGATGTAACGACCGGTTTTCGTAATGACGATTATATAAATAATATTGGATGTTTCCCCTCTTTGTGTGTTTCTTCCCGTTAGAAGTTCTTACGTTTAGCTTCTTAGCATCTCAATTTTAGAGCTAGAGTGATCCTAGAGGCCATAGGAATCTTCTCGAAGCTTCACGCTTTGATTCGGCACTTTTTGTGCATCTTAGTTGGTTCAAGAAGGAGAACCAACCGACGAACTCTTCTGGGACCGACTACTTCTTTAAATCAAATATTCAGAAGTTACTGTTTACTTTTAGTCGGTCTAAGACCAACCACCGACCGACTAGATGTGAAACTAGTCGGTCAGAACTTGCTCTCAGACCGACTAGTTTCTTTCAGTAGAATTCGCCTAAGTTATTGTTTATCGTTAGTCGGTCAATGAACACTCACCGACCGACTAGGTTGTAAACTAGTCGGTCGACGGGCCTTCACAGACCGACTAATTCATTTCCCAGATTTTTCCCTACTTTCGCTGTTTGATCTTAGTCGGTCACAGTTGGTCGACCGACCGACTAGTTCTTAAACTAGTCGGTCAATAACCCTTCTTTGACCGACTAATCGCCCCCGAAACCCTAGGTTTCGGGCAGCCGCCGCAACTTTTCCTATTTATACCCCAAACGTTTTCTTTTCTTCCTTTCACCTCTCCTGGCCATTTTCTTTCTCCCTTGACCTCTGATCTTCCCCAAACTTCCCCAAGCCATTCCTCCTTCCTCAAGAGCCCCTCTCCCCCTCCATTTAGGCCGGCCACATCCTCTAGGCCGCCTCCAACCCCTAAAACCCCACAAAACTTCATTTCTCCAGATTTTCTCCCCATTTGCAGATCTGAACCCTAGTTCTCCGGATCGTTCTTCCGTTGCCGTGCTTGCTCGGCATCGTTCTCTCGCTACGATACGGTTAGTAGATCGATCCCCTAATATTCTCATAACCCACGTTATGATTTTGTTAAGCCCTAATAAAATGGATATTAGACATCGTAGATTCGATTATGTAAACTGATTTGGATGTTGTTCTAATATTGTTTGGCCATGGCAGCGATCCCATCTCCGTAGTTAACATTTTGTGGCGTGCCTCGTTGATCGTCATCCTTGGTGCCAGGCAAGTGAAACTTGCCACTTAGTGTTTTAGGCCATGTCTTAGGCCATTTGCTTGTCGTAGGCGCAAAAGAGACTAGGCGACGAAATGATACTCGCCTAGGCACAGATTTCAGGATCTAGCTTGACAACGAAGCTATATCCGACTTCTTTTAATTATTTGCACTTGCTGTCATCCATGCATCTTATCTGTCATGTTTAAATTCAATTAACGGTACACGAATTATCTGTACATGCCATGCTGCCCATGTTGAATGTTGCATTCGTAGCACACGCTACATTACTAGTACTACTTGATCCGGCCAGGCACCTGCGTTGCAGGCACAACCCTATGCCAAATACATTTCCTGGCTCGTGTTCCAGAAGCGGGCTACGTGAGTTGGTCAAAAGCTAATGCCCGAATTATTGAGGCTAGGCACCTGCTTTTAGCTGGCACAACCCTATGCCAAATACACTTCCTGGCTCGTGATCCAGAAGCGGGCCACTTGTGTTGGTCAAAAGCCAATGCCTGATACACGTGGAGGGGTAGGGATAAACGGTCACTTGAGCTTAAGAGTTGGCCCGATCAGCCACTCTAGCCAACAGGCGGAATCTCTGTGTACGACGTGCTTACTAGACTTGTCTTTGTACTTGTACTTGTCCATGTAAAACTTGTCATCCATGCCATACTTGTCACTTGCACTTTACCTTACTTGTTACTTCCATACTATACTTGCCTTGCTATGCATCATACTATAACTGCTAGGTTGTTAGTTTACTTTCCTTTCAGTTTCCTTGCCCAAGTCTTTTTAGACTTGCTGACATGTGCCCCTTCTCTTTGGGTGACGCATGTTAGTTGCTGAGCCAGAGAATGCTGTTGAGGGAGACGAGTTCGTGGAGTTCGTGCCCGATCCCGTTGTTGACGTTGAGTTTGAGGACACCGGTGACCATCCCTAGGGACCTCGCTGAGTTTTCCCTTGTTTTTAGGTTTGTTGTTAGTAGTCGGTGCGTGGCACCTTTACTTTGTATGCTATACTTTTGTTGGCCGTGTTGGGCCTTAGACTCTTTTCTTTTAGCCTGGTGGCTTTTCTGCGATGTTGAAATTTAATATGATGGATATTTTGAGATTTGCCTTGTCGCATTTTCCCTCATTATTATCTTTGTTTCGTGTCGCGTTGCAAGGACATGCCAATTTATTGATTGATTGACGCTTATCAGGCTTGGAGCTTTGCAGCTTCAAGTCTGAGCGGACCTTCTCACGTCTCGCCTCCACATTTTTGGGAAGCGGGGCGTGACACACACACACACGTACTAGGACCCATGCATCATACACATACATTTTCATGTATGAGCACACACCCATTCACACTTAGTATACATATCCTGCTATTACACACCCATATAGTCAAGCTACCCAACCTATACTAGCAGGTAGTCGGTAGCTACCCATACCACTATATATCTAACATTCAATATGACTACACTTTTACTAACATACTGGTGTACACACAAATAAGTGTATCTCAACATTCGTACACATTCAGTAAATAGTCATACTCCATATACGTATACATTCATATACTGATACATGCATATCAGAATAGGGATCATTCACATACATATCCATATAACCACTCATAAGACATACACCAATACAGATTTACTTATAATAACAACACGTATACACAATCACACCACGCTTGTTAGAACACACCTACATACATACAAGTATCTCATATACTAATACACAGTCCTCCATCATGCCACCATATGTAGAAGAATACTGTCTTGCCCTATTTTGCACTATACGTGTATTCTACTGAACACAAGTGGTATTTCTACCTACGATGCATACGTGGGCATGAAATAAGCGTAGAAATCGTTGTATGTGACGTAGTGCAAGGGGGATTAGGTCGTAATACGTGGCTAAGGGAAGAGAATGCGAAATGTGAATGCGGGAGAAGTGCAAATGACGTCGTGAGTGTAAAACAACAGGAATGTGTTAGACGCGCGTGTGTGATGCATGTATGCATGCATGGATGTGCATGGATGTATGTAGGAAGAGACATGCAAGTGTGAAAGGGGTTAGGGGTCAATGGTAACTCCCGTAAATTTTTAGAAAGGCGAGGGGGCAAAACGGTCATTTGGACTAAAACTGCTGTGCGTACATCCTAAAGTGGGGTGTGCATAAAGTAATGGGGAACTTGTAAACACCTAGATGATGGAGGGGTATTTTAGTCATTTAAAGAGATGCATGCTTATCCAAAAGAGGCTTCTAGGTTTGGATATTTTGGGAGAAGTTTCTTACTTCTTCTTCACTTTTCTTTTCTTTTCCCATTCATTTTCTTTTCTCTTTTCATCTTTCTCCCTAGCCTATGGCCGGCCATACCCCTCTTATTTCCTCCTCCTATTTCAACCCAAAACCCTAATTTCTAATCCCAATTAGAAGGAATCCAAGCTAGCTTCAAGAGAGAAGAAGATGGAGAAGAAAGAAAGAGGAAGAGAAGAGGAAAAATCAAATTTTGAGGTAGGTTCCAACTTGGTTTTGGAAATTTATTTAGGGTTCAATTTTATCATGTTTTCTATCATATTTTATCGATTTGGAGTGATAGTAATCAAATTGATATGCCATGTCTCAATTTTTCATGAATATCCCTTTGAAATTCTAAGCAAAATCACTTCTTTCAAAAGGCTGAAATTCTGTTGTGTGTTTATACTTGGCTTCTGTTCTCTGTGGCTCGAATTAGGGTTCGAAAAAACTATGAGCTTGTAGATATTGAAGTTCTACCTCAAAATCATATAAATTTTAACATAGTTTCAATTCAGAAATTAGGATTAATAAATCCATCTTTACAACATGTCTGTTTGATTTTCAGTGTTGACATAGTTTAGTAAAACTGACATAAATATCTACAAACATCATGGAATTTTATGATCTTGGTCTTGTTGGAAAGTTAACAAGTTTTTCTAAACATTCTCCAGAGTGCTTATATGTCGAATTTCTGGCTCCAACATGACCAAAATTGGATTCCAATACAGACCCAGAAATCTGTCTGAAAAACAGATTTTGACACACTTCACCAATTAATTCACCATAAATCATATATTTCATATTTTTACATGAAATTGTATCTGTGAATCCACAACTTCCATATCTTCAACTTTCATTTATATAGTTTTGTCAAATTCCTAATATAAATGAATGAAATGTGTTGCTCTTTATGGCTGTTCCTGCAATTCCAACAAGATGAAATATTAAAGTGATGTTATAAATTGTGCTATATTGTTATTTCACCCTCTATAGTGCATGATTATTGTTGTTGCATGGAAGATAGATTCATGATATATTTTTTCAATGGATTTGCTAATATTTTTATGGACATATACGTCACGTTCACCACGTGTTCGTGAAAATGCCACAATGAAGTGAAAGTTGAATAATATGAGAAATGAGCTTGCAAACATTTGTGCTATGAAATATGTTGTGAAATATCAATGATGGGGTCATGTGAAGCATGGTATCATATGTTATGAGTGATGAATTGAAATGGCTATGTTGAAGGGCATGCCACTTGGGTGCATGACCCGTGTTGATATGAGTGTGGAATGTGAAACCATGCAACCTGTCCCCTTCAGTGCTATATATAATGTTGAATGAAGTTTTTGAATGTTTTAATCCTCTCTAATGAGGGTGAGTTAGCAAAACCCGGGGTTTAAAGTGGGATTTGAGTAAATTGTGGATATGAGGCTTGGACTGTAAAGTTGGGAGATGATTATGTGATATGTGGAGTTTTATACCCACTCGCCTTTATCGGGAGTGGAGGGGATTTTTTTATACACACTCGCCTTTACCGGGAGTGGAGGGGAAGAGGGCATACGGAGGTTGTGATATGAGCCTCACTTCTGCCAGGGATGTGGAGCTGAGAGGCACGGCGTACAGTGCCCGTGTCCACTGCGTCATGTGCTATATTCACTCCAAATTTGGGGTGAAGTCCAGGTCCTGGTATCACACAGTTTACCCAAGTTCCAATTACCTCAATATGAAATAATAAAATAAGAATTGCGTGTTACTTCTACTGCTGGCAGCACTTCCCCTTCCCTTTGCCTGTTTCTTGGTGACTCTGTGCCTCAGGCACTTGCACTTATCTTACTAAATATTGGTTGCTTGAACACTTGTGTTATTATTATTATTATTATTATTATTCGTGCTAACCCTTTCTTGCAGTAACTCGACATTGGACCGCAGGTATGGTTCCCTTATTTTAGCTATTTAAATTTCATTAAAACACTTAGTTACATGCTCTATTTCTCTTGGCTTGCCTTGTGGAGTGATAACCTTTGAATGATGTTCCCAAATCCAAGTTGGTTCATACTGGGGCACCCATTGACGTGCTCCTCCCTATTTTTCATGTAGCAAGGATAGATTGGTTGGTGATGACTAGGAGTTGGGTTTCAGAGGGTAGTACTTAGCGTGAGCTGTAGCTTGTAGAGTGACTTTGTTGTCTTGGGAGGCGGAGAGTGTTGGTGTACGTGAAATGATGTATCTTGGCTATGTATGTAAATGAAAGTTGTTATATAAATTTGTTGTTGATGTTTATTGTTATTTATGGGTTGTTTGATATTTTAATGAAGCTGCACTTGTACTATCCCAGCATGTGCGCAGTAGCCTGCTTATTCAGTTTCTTCTTTCTCTCTCTCTTCCTGTCTCATCGCCCTCACTCTTCAGGATACTTGGAAAAAAATTATCAAATGCCGGGTATTCTAGGGAACGGGGCATGACAGATTTTGGTGGCCCATGCAGGTCCCCGCACTGCGATGTGCGTAAGGATATTACAAGTAGTGCTTCAGTAGGTGATTGGGATAGATTAGCCCTAAGGTGGGTAGTGACCTTAGAGCTTTAAGTGATCCACCCTAAAACTCCTAGCTTAGGAAGTCAGGGGATGAACTTCCTACAGTGGAGTATGCTATAGATGTATATTGTTGGTATACACGTGTATATGTAGCTGGGTGAACCCGTGGATATAAGTGCATTTGTTGTGCTTAGAGATTTGAATTATGTATGCTGCGGTATACTCATATATTTGAATGACATGAACGTTACATGTATCCTGGATGCTTGTAGTAGTATATGGATACGCGTGGGTGTATATACTAGGTGGTGAATACTTGAATGTATGTATACTACGTCTCTATAAAAGTGCATGATACGGATATGTGAGGCTGATATGTGGTATACTTGTGTGACTCTGAGACATAGGTGATATATACATGTTTATTCGTGAATGTATATTAGTGGGTACATGTAAGCTAGTGGGGACATATACTTGATAGAGGTGTAAGTGAAGTTATGTACGTGTGAAATATGAGTACATGCAAGGGTTTTCCTATCTATGGCATCATGGTTGTGTCCCCATTTAGGGAAAGTACCAAGGCGTGTATATCTATCCTTGTATAGATAGAGTAATGAATTGTCTATATTGTCTTTGGACATATGGGGGAAAGTGCATATGTTTGAATATACGTGTGCTCGTATGAGTTGGTGGTGTAGATATATATATATGGGAAGTTAGTGCATATATATATATATATCACTAGTGTTGCATTGCTAGTGTATGAATTCCTAATGTGTTAGAATTGAATAAATGTGAGTATGTGTATGTGCTGCTTATATGTCTATATGAACCTTAATTTAGTAAATGGTCGTGGGTTGTACTATTGCGTGAAGATAGGTGTTATGCTATGGCCATATATGGTGGGTATGTAGCGATATAGATAAGTAATCGGCGTACGGGTAGTATGGATAATGCCCAGGGTGTTTGGAGTAGATGTATCCTAAGGTAGGTAAGGGTGCTTTAGACCCGTCCACCCTTAGTTTAGGCCCTTAGCTCAATACCGTGCCTAGTATGGGATAAGGATTTAAGTTTGACGTGTAACGCATGTAAGATGTGACAGATATAAGGATTTGAGATTATACAGGGCGTGTATAAGTGGGATGGCTAAGGGTTTGCATGGTTAGCGGAGTTATGGTCTGTATATATATGTGTGTGTATGTGTGCCACGTCGAATGGTGTCTATTAGACCATTTGGATGTATATGTAGTGTATGTATTTCTCTATATGTGGTGGCATGAGGGAGGATTGTGTATTGGTATAAGAGATACCTGTATGTATGTGGGTTTAGTTAGTGTGGTGTGACTGTGTATATGTGTTATTGAACGCGTATTGGTGTATGCCTTATGAGTGGTTATATGTATACGTATGTGAATGATCCCTATTCTGATACACATGTATACGTATATGGATGTGTACGTATATTGGATGTGGCTATCTATCGAATGTATATGAATATTGAAATGCACTTATTTGTGTGTATACTAGCATGATAGTAAAAGTGTGGATATATTGGATGTTATGTATATAGTGGTACGGGTAGCTACCGACTACCTGCTAGTATAGTTTGAGTAGCTTGACTGTATAGGTGTAAAAGCAGGATATGTATGGTATGTGTGTATGGGTGTGTGCCCATACATGGTTATGTATGTGCATGGTGCATGGGTCCTAGTACGTATGTATATGCATGTCAGTGTGCATACCTACAATTAGAATAATAATCTGGTGTGTATAAGCAAATGTGTATTTGGCTATGTGTAGGCTTAGATATCTATATAAGGAATTGATATGTATATCTCTTCATGTACATGATGCGTATGTACATATAATTGGGTCATATAGAGTATCCGTGTGGTGTATTGGTTGATATGTATATGTGAATATGTATTATGGTTGTATGGATTCCTATTATACGTGTTACAATGGAGTGTAGGGATGTGTTCATGTATGTGTAGTGTGCAGTAGGAGTATATGTAATGGTGTATATTGGATAAATGAATATATATATATATATATATATATATATATATATATATATATATATATATATATATATATATATATATATATATATATATATATATATATATATACTTATACATATATTGTTTGTTCACTTGTTGATCTATCCTATAGGGTTGTCTATCCAGGTGTATCTCGGTATGCCCTGAATAAAGGTATTTCTGCTTGTGTGCGTGAATATATATAGGTCTGTACCAAAGTATGCGTGTATGTATATACATGTGCAATGTGGATGTAAATGTGATAGATATGGAATATAGGTGTATATATGTTTGATAAATGTAAGTGAATGAAACTGTTTGATATGTGGGTATTGGAATGCGTGTACTTGTTGCATAATAAATGTATACGCGTGTGTGGGGTGTATACGGATATTTATAATTATTCGACTATCGTGGCAGTATGTGCGTAGGATGTGCAAAGGTAGTTATATATATAGAGCATATGGCAGGGGATGTGTTATGTTTGTGCACTCTTGTGTGTATTGTGTGTGGTATATGTGCCTATCTGTGTGAGGCAGTAGGTGCATTGCTATGGATGTGAAGTTATGTGTATATTTATTTATAGTATGATTGTGAACCTTATGTTACTTGCTCATGCAAGTGTTGGTACGTGCATGTGAATATATGTATGGATGTGACTAAATAATGTGTGTATATAGCTATTTATGTGCCTATACATGGAAGTGAGCCCATATGACTAAGTATTGGATGTTTAGGGATCAGGTGTACATACGGTGTGACACCGTGATAGTGACCCTGTCTATCAAGAAATGGTGTGTAGATTAATGTGTATTGTTGTGTGTTTGGGCATGGATATAGACGTATATGTATGCATATAAGCAGGTAGAATATAAGTCGTTATACTTGAAGGTATCGTGATATGGATACGATGTGATGTCGTATGCACTTGGATATGCGTTGTAATTTAAATACGTATAATAATACGTATATAGACTTATTTATGGTGTGTGATGTGTATGTTAGTGTGTGAATACGTGTACCTAGATGTTTACGTGAAAGATATATGTGTATGTATATGTAATGATGCATATGGTGATATGGATGTGCTACTAGATGAGTAATAGGATGTATCTGTGACATGAGTGCGATGCGGATGTGTATGGATGATAGTGAGGCGTATAGTGTATATAAATGTGGTGCAGATATGTATTCTGGTTTGTACTTCATGGGTAGTAAGACCATCATACCTAGTTGACCTCGGCAAGATTCACACCTTAGGAAGTCCGAGGACGGACTTTACTTTAAGGTGGGTAGGATGTCATACCCTATTTTGCACTATACGTGTATTCTACTGAACACACGTGGTATTTCTACCTATGATGCATACGTGGGCATGAAATAAGCGTAGACATTGATTTATGTGACGTAATGCAAGGGGGATTAGGCCGTAATACGTTTCTAAGGGAAGAGAATGCGAAATGTGAATGCGGGAGAAGTGTAAATGACGTCGTGGGTGTAAAACAACAGGAATGTGTTAGACGCGTGTGTGATGCATGTATGCATGCATGGATGTGCGTGGATGTGTGTAGGAAGAGCCAAGCAAGTGTGAAAGGGGTTAGGGGTCAATGGCAACCCCGGTAAATTTTTAGAAAGGCGAGGGGCAAAACGGTCATTTGGACTAAAACTGCTGTGCGTACATCCTAAAGTGGGGTGTGCATAAAGTAATGGCAAACTTGTAAATACCTAGATGATGGAGGGGTATTTTAGTCATTTAAAGAGATGCATGCTTATCCAAAAGAGGCTTCTAGGTTTGGATATTTTGGGAGAAGTTTCTTACTTCTTCTTCACTTTTCTTTTCTTTTCCCCTTCATTTTCTTTTCTCTTTTCCTCTTTCTCCATAGCCTATGGCCGGCCATACCCCTCTTATTTCCTCCTCCCTTTTCAACCCAAACCCCTAATTTCTAATCCCAATTAGAAGGAATCCAAGCTAGCTTCAAGAGAGAAGAAGATGGAGAAGAAAGAAAGAAGAAGAGAAGAGGGAAAATCAAATTTTGAGGTAGGTTCCAACTTGGTTATGGAAATTTATTTAGGGTTCTATTTTATCATGTTTTTCTATCATGTTTTATCGATATGGAGTGACAGTAATCAAATTGATAAGCCATGTCTCAATTTTTCATGAATATCCCCTTGAAATTCTAAGCAAAATCACTTCTTTCAAAAGTCTGAAATTCTGTTGTATGTTTATGCTTGGATTCTGTTCTCTGTGGCTCGAATTAGGGTTCGAAAAAATATGAACTTGTAGATCTTAAATTTCTATCCCAAAATCGTATAAATTTTAACATAGTTTTAATTCAGAAATTAGGAGCAATAAATCCATCTTTACAATACGTCTGTTTGATTTTTAGTGTTGACACAATTTAGTTAAATTGGCCTCTACACCTGCACACATCATGGAATTTTATGATCTTGGTCTTATTGAAAAAGTTTACAAGTTTTTCTAAAAATTCTCCTGAGTAATTATATGTCGAATTTCTGGCTCCAACATGCCCAAAATTGGCTTCCAATATTGACCCAGAAATCTGTCTAAAAAACAGATTTGACACACTTCGCCAATTAATTCACCATAAATCATATAGTTCATATTTTTCCATGAAATTTTATCTGTGGATCCAAAACTTCTATATCTTCAACTTTCATTTATATAGTTTTGTCAAATACCCAAGATAAATGAATGAAATGTGTTAATATTTATGGCTGTTCCTGCAATTCCAGCAAGCTGAAATATTAAAGTGATGTTATAAATTATGCTCTATTGCTATTTCACCCTCTATAGTGCATGATTATTGTTGTTGCATGGAATATAGATTCATGATATGTTTTTCCAATGGATTTGCTATTATTTTTACGGACATATACGTCACGTTCACCACGTGTTCGTGAAAATGCCACAATGAAGTGAAAGTTGAATAATATAAGAAATGAGCTTGCAAACATTTGTGCTACGAAATATGTTGTGAAATAACAATGATGGGGTCATGTGAAGCATGGTATCATATGTTATGAGTGATGAATTGAAATGGCTATGTTGAAGGGCATGCCACTTGAGTGCATGACCCGTGTTGATATGAGTGTGGAATGTGAAACCATGTAACGTGTCCCCTTCAGTGCTATATATAATGTTGAATGAAGTATTTGAATGTTTTAATCCTCTCTAAGGAGGGTGAGTTAGCAAAACCCGGGGTTTTAGGTGGGATTTGAGTAAATTGTGGATATGAGGCCTGGACTGTAAAGTTGGAAGATGATTATATGATATGTGGAGTTTTATACCCACTCGCCTTTACCGGGAGAGGAGGTGATTTTTTTATACACACTCGCCTTTACCAGGAGTGGAGGGGAAGAGGGCATACGGAGGTTGTGATATGAGCCTCACTCCTACCAGTGACGAGGGAGCTGAAAGGCCCGTCGTACAGTGTCCGTGTCCACTGCGTCGTGTGCTATGTTCACCCCAAATTTGGGGTGAAGTCCATATCCTGGTATCACACAGTTTGGGGTGAAGTCCATATCCTGGTATCACACAGTTTACCCAAGTTCCAATTAACTCAATTATGAAATAATAAAATAAGAATTGCGTGTTACTTCTACTGCTGGCAGCACTTCGTCTTCTCTTTGCTTGTTTCTTGGTGACTCTGTGTCTTGCCTCAGGCACTTGCACTTATCTTACTAAATATTGGTTGCTTGAACACTTGTGTTATTATTATTATTATTATTATTATTATTATTATTATTATTATTCGTGCTAACCCTTTCTTGCAGTAACTCGACATTGGACCGCAGGTATGATTCTCTTGTTTTAGCTATTTAACTTTCATTATAACACTTAGTTACATGCTCTATTTCTCTTGGCTTGCCTTGTGGATTGATAACCTTAGAATGGCGTTCCCAAATTCAAGTTGGTTCCTACTGGGGCATGCATTGACATGCTCCTCCCTATTTTTCAGGTAGCAAGGATAGCTTGGTTGGTGATGACTTGGAGTTGGGTTTCAGGGGGTAGTTCTCGGCGTGAGCTGTAGCTTGTAGAGTGACCTGGTCGTCTTGGGAGGTGGTGAGTGTTGGTGTATGTGAAATAATGTATCTTGGCTATGTATGTAAATGAAAGTTGTTATATAAATTTGTTGTTGATGTTCATTGTTATTTATGGGTTGTTTGATATTTTAATGAAGCTGCACTTGTACTATCCCAGCATGTGCGCAGTGTCCTGCTTATTCAGTTTCGTCTTTCTCTCTCTCTCTCTTCCTCTCTCATCACCCTCACTCTTCAGGATACTTGGAAAAAAATTTATTAAATGACGGGTATTCTGGGGAATGGGGCGTGACAGATTTAGGTGGCCCATGCAGGTCCCCACACCGCAATGTGCGTAAGGATAGTACACGTAGTGCTTCAGTAGGTGATGGGGATAGATTAGCCCTAAGGTGGGTAGTGACCTTAGAGCCTTAAGTGATCCACCCTAAAACTCCTAGCTTAGGAAGTCAGGGGATGAACTTCGTACAGTGGAGTATGTGTAATGCCCTACGAAGCTATTGCACAAGTACTAGAGGGTGGGGGGTGAATAGTACTTTAAAATAATTAAGAAGATAATTCCTAATTATCTTGCAAACTCAACCAACAATGCGGAAATGTAAATATTGACAACAAGGAAATGCAATCGCAAACAGACGATATAACGGGTTCGGATCCACCCAAGTCTCCCCGACTTGTTCCCGGTGATCCTACGTCCCAAACACCCGGATTCCCTCCGGATACTTGAGTTAGAAACCTCTAACTCAAATTTGCACTATGAAATACTTGTAGAAAACCTATACAAGATCAAATCATACACAAATGAAAATGTGACTCCCACAAACCGGGATCACACACAAACTCTCACAACCGAGAGTAAAACACTTACAATATCAAAGTAAATGAAATACGAAATGCTTACCACAAAAACCTATGCCTTGAGTAAAACTTACGATTTAGGGCAAAGAGGATTTTAGGGAAGATGAAGGCACCAAACCCTAGCTCCAAGATGTAGATCAGCTATGTAGGCCTAGGAAGTTGTTGGTGACCTAGAATCAAGCTCTTGGCTTGGAAGGCTCACAATCAATGAATCTCTCTTTTGAAATAAGAGTGAGGGATAGATTCTTGAATGAAATGAATGAGCTTTGAATGAGAATTAATTGCTTCTCTTTGATCTCTAAACTTCAATAAATATCAGCCTTGAATGCTATGAAAGCAGCCCTTCAAGTATATATAGGATAGAGGAAAGAGAGAGCAAAATTCGTGGCAATTAATGCTCCAACGGCTCTATTCTGAAGCAGACTAGTCGGTCAAAGAAGGATCACTGACCGACTAGTTCATCAACTAGTCGGTCGATGATTCAACATGAACCAACTAACTAAAGAACAGCCAAAAGTTAAAGTTCAGAAGATAGATAACTAGTCGGTCTAAGAATACTTGCCAACCGACTAGTTTCACAACTAGTCGGTCGGTGAGTGTTCTTTGACCGACTAAGAGTCAAAATAGTATAGGCTGAAATCAATTTGAACTAGTCGGTCTGAGAACAAATTCCAACCGACTAGTTTCTCAACTAGTCGGTCGACAATTGTTCTTAGACCGACTAATGATAAACAGTAGCTCAGGCTGAAAAACTGTACACAGAACTAGTCGGTCTAAGAAGGATTTCTAACCGACTAGTTTCACAACTAGTCGGTCGGTGAACCTTCTTGGACCGACTAACTGTAAACAGTAAAGAGCTGAAATTTAGTCAAGGCATTCTAGTCGGTTCAAGAAGCATTACCGACCGACTAGATTGCCATCTAGTCGGTTGGTTCTTCTTCTTGAACCAACTAACATGCACAAAAAGCCGTGAAATGAAGCGTGAAAAAAGCCGTGAAATTGAATGAAATGAATGAGCTTTGAATGAGAATAATTGCTTCTCTTTGATCTCTAAATTTCAATAAATATCAGCCTTGAATGCTATGAAAGCAGCCCTTCAAGTATATATAGGATAGAGGAAAGAGAGAGCAAAATTCGTGGCAATTAATGCTCCAACGGCTCTATTCTGAAGCAGACTAGTCAGTCAAAGAAGGATCACTGACCGACTAGTTCATCAACTAGTCGGTCGGTGATTCAACATGAACCGACTAACTGAAGAACAGCCAAAAGTTAAAGTTCAGAAGATAGATAACTAGTCGGTTTAAGAATACTTGCCAACCGACTAGTTTCACAACTAGTCGGGCGGTGAGTGTTCTTTGACCGACTAAGAGTCAAAATAGTATAGGCTGAAATCAAGTTGAACTAGTCGGTCTGAGAATAAATTCCAACCGACTAGTTTCTCAACTAGTCGGTCGATAATTGTTCTTAGACCGACTAATGATAAACAGTAGCTCAGGCTGAAAAACTGTACACAGAACTAGTCGGTCTAAGAAGGATTTCTAACCGCCTAGTTTCACAACTAGTCGGTCGGTGAACCTTCTTGGACCGACTAACTGTAAACAGTAAAGAGCTGAAATTTAGTCAAGGCATTCTAGTCGGTTCAAGAAGCATTGCCGACCAACTAGATTGCCATCTAGTCGGTTGGTTCTTCTTCTTGAACCAACTAACATGCATAAAAAGCCGTGAAATGAAGCGCGAAGCTTCGAGAACGTTTCTATGGGCTTTTAATAAGATCCTAGCTCTAAGATATGAGCGTTATGAAGATTAAAACGTAAGACCTACTCAAGGCTTAACATTCTACGAAACGAAGCTAGAAGACTATAAATAAAACTTGACGAACCGTCTTCAAAAGCTTCGATTCGAATCTCTTGACTTCAATAATGGTCCTTGAGCTTCAACGAAGCTTCAAGCATACGATCACGCGCTTTGAGAAGTCTCGAGACGTCGCTTTTGATGTTCATAGAAGTTTGGCGACGATCTCCATAACTGCGCTCACAAAGAGTTAGTTCACGATATTTATGTTTGTTCATCATCAAAACCAAATCCGGGGAATCAATACTCAACATTCTCCCCCTTTTTGGTGATGACAAACCGACATAAATAATAATCGAAAATAATGATTCAAATGTAATTTACTTACTCCCCCTGCATTGATGACACATTAATTCCATATTAAATAATAATTATAAGCATCAAGCAGACGAGGAAAGTATAAAATGTGAATCCAATTATCGAAATTAGGGATTTGAAATCCATTTTTATATCTTAACTCCCCCTGAATCTAACATATCAAATTAGATTCTCGGAAACTTGCTTTAAATTATCATTTAGCACATTGTCATTATTAATTCTCTCCCCCTTTGGCATTAGCAAAAAGTGTGGGAGGAGATCAACGACAACAACAATGGCTTCAAATAAAAGCACGGGAGTCGTAGAATACGACCACAGCCCAAATGACACCAAATGAAAATACGAAGTAAATCAAAGCGTGCCAACGAGACCATAGTCGAGAATCGAAAAATAAAATCATCAAAACTCAAATTAATTTCACGAATTGAGTTATGGAATATACTCTCCAATATCAACATTCTTGATGAATTTAGTGCATGGAAAACAATTCTATGTTTTCATAGAAATAATTACTATTAAATCAAGAAATTTGTCGAGCGACGAAGTCAATATCAGAGACAGACAAAATAATGTGCACACGAAAGTAAAAGTCAACATGATGTATATATATATAATCAAAATGGATACATCTGACAACATACATAATAACGATCGAACGATCGGAGCACATCATACAACAAATGTCACGAGGGACATCAAAATGAACATACAACACAAGTGTACATCAAAATAAAAAAACATCAAACCATCCAGAAATACATCAAAATATCATAACCACCCAAACTATCCTAACCTGCACTCTCACTACAAGATATATCGTCCAAAGTGCATATGGAGAGTCCTCCAAGCAAGCTCAGGGGGTAGAGGCAGGGTCAGCAGTAGCAGCATGCTCTGCAGACGGGGTGGTGGTCACTGGGTCAGCAGGAGTGTCCACAGATGGAATAGTCGCTACGGGAGTGGCCTCGGGAGCACCAGACGAAGTATCCATCGGAGGTATGGTGGCATCAGGTGTGCTCTCGGAGCACCGGCAGAAGTAGCAGCAGCAGCAGACGTACCCTCTGGGGCACGAGCAGCAGAACCAACGAGCTCCTGGAGCTCATCCTCATCCATCTCCTCGTCGTCAAAAACAGACGGATGAACCTCAATGCCCAAGTGAGAGCATATGCGAGCAAGCATCGCCTCGGAACGAGAGACACGAGACTCCACACGTCTCAGAGAAACGACAAACTCAGCAAGAGTAGGAGCAAGAGGAGGAGCAGAAGTGATCGACCCCGGGCGTACACCCGGAAGAACGGTTGTAGTTTTACCGCAAGTGCACGGTGTAGCAGCGAGCGGGATATCGAACACAGGGAGGACGAATGACCGAGCTTGTTCCAATCACCCTGGCTATTCAAGAAGAAAGATTTGCCTTTGGCGATCCTGTCACAATCGTCAGACAAAGTGCGGAAATATCGAATCAAATAAAGAACGTCTAGGGAATGGGGAATCCCCGCTACTCACCGTATCTCATAAATGTGGTTCGTCGGTTTCAAAATTGCTAGATTGGGATTTTGGATGGACTAGTTGCAACTGGATGTAGAACCAAGCTCACGCTCTCGCGCTGTTGCCGGTCTATAGCTATCCTAGGTTTGGGTCCAATCTCTTGCAAACCCTAGCCTAGGAAAGCTAGCATTAGGATCAACATCATCGTCCAATCGCGCACCGAGCCCAATCTCTTGCAAACTCGGCTCGCGATCTAGATTTGGATAGTTCCTACCCGTCCAATCTCTTGCAAACGGGTATTGGCACGGAATTGCAACCGGAAACCCTAGTATCGGTCCAATCTCTTGCAAACCGATACTACGGAAATTCGATTCCAACCCAATTTGGATTTCTAGGGTTTCCTATCGACTCGGGATCCAATCTCTTGCAAATCCCGATCGGTATGAACTCCTAGCTAACCGTAGTAAATTGATCCCAATCTAATCCCTAGATATCGATTCTAGCAAAATTTCTACTAATTCATCACAAATATGAAGTTGGGCTTGTAGGGTTCATCCCCACGCCCCAAGACGTGGCGACTACTCACAATTCATAGCAAGATCACAAAAATAATCAATGAAATAAGCAATAGAATTCATCACAATATTGAGATATGCAATAAAAATAGAATTTTTGGGGAAGAGAAAGACAAACCAATGGAGTTCTTCAATTAATCCAACAAAAATCAAACTTTGCCTCCTCTCCAATCTCAAGAATAAAACTAAAAAGCTAATCTAAAGAGCTGCAAAAAATCTAAGGAGAAGCTCCCCAAAACTAGGGTAAAAACAGGGGTTAAATAGCCCCCAAAATCGTCCAAAAACTGTGACCAAAATACCCCTGCGCAGCCTGTTTTCCGCAATTTTCGCTACAGGCAGTGCGTCGCACTCGGCCGAGTGACAAAAGTCGCTCGGCCGAGTGAGAAACCCTGTAATTTTCCAGTAAGTCGGGGCCTTCAGGGGTCTCTACTTCGGGGGCGGCTCGGCCGAGTGAGTTGTCGTCACTCGGCCGATGGCTTCATTGTACTCGGGCGGACGGGATTCTCCACTCGGCCGAGTGGGTCTTCTGAAGCTCAGGCAGCCGAAAAACAGAAACTTGGAGATTTTTGAAGGGCTTTGTCTGGGCGCCACTCGGGCGGACGTGGTCTCTTCACTCGGTCGATGTGGTCTCCGTCGCTCGGCCGAGTGCACATAGGAATCGTGTCTGCTCTGGTCGGCCGAGCGGTGTCTCTCTGGTCGGTCGAGTGGGTCCTCCACTCGGCCGAGTGGGACACTAAACATGCCCAATCTGCTTATTTTGGCCTCCTCGTCGCTCCTGCGACGTCCGTTCTTCTTCCACTCCTCTCCAATAGCAAAATACCCCTCAGGGAGGTCGTCGGTGACCCTCTGGAGTAAGCGCATCTCGAGATCACTCTAAATCGCGCCGAATCACCTGAAATGCGACAAAAACAACAAATCGTGAAAAGCATCGCAATATCGTCGATATATCGTGAAAAACATGATTTGGGCGATCTAAATGGCATGCAAAAATGCGGGAAAAAGGTGTAAAATAAGGAGTGATCAAAATCCCCCAAGCTTGCCTCTTACTCGTCCTCGAGGAAGATAAGTAAATGGCGAACCCGGTGGAATTGGAAAACGAAAATGGCGAAAAATGAAAAATGAAAAACGGAGAAGAATGGAAAACTAAATGAAAATAAAGAAGAGAGAAAGAAGCGAAGAGGTAAGCTACTAGATCATTTTCTCAGGACGGGGGTTTCACTTACTCATATAGCATGCACCGAATGAAAAACTCATGTCAAAAGATTTTACTTTGATATCATAGTATAATAGTGCAAATAGAAATGGAAAACCCACGAACAACGATATAATCATGAAAAACGGAATAATTTTAAAATTAACATCTCTGAATCATTTAAAGCGGTATACAAATCACAGATCACACACTTTTAAATTGAATGCTTTCTATCAGGAGTATAAGAGTATCACACAATAGAATAGAGAGAATAGAAAAGCATGGATTTCATGAAATGAACGCTAGGCTTAGATTTCTGGATTTCGTAAAGCTAGAAATAATCTCACCGAGTATAGAATATTACTTAGCCTAGGTTGTCGTGCAACGTCAAGTAGTCACTCTCTCACACATCAATGGATCCCCTCCCCCAAGCTTATCTATAAGCGTGGTGGCATAAAAAAATATTTACATCCCCATTTTTATATAGCTCCAAAGGTAATAAGAAGAAAGAAGAAAGAAAGAAAGCGAGATGGGATCTTTTATTGAGGATTTTTCCTCTTTTCTCTTTTTTTGACAATATAGCATATATACACAACGATCCCAACTCGAAGAGAGATAATGATGTACAAGAATGTTTTTCTCTCTTTTATTATTATTTTTTTTAGAGAATAAGAGATTTGGAGCTAGGAATTAGTAGCGGGGGAAATGCCATAAAATAGAATCGCTAAGGGGAGATTCACCAATGATTTTAAAAGTAGAGAAATGATGTTCAAGATTTGTGGAGAAAGAAATAGATATAACTCTCGGTTCACTCTATAAGACATGCACGACAACTTAAGCATGGTAATCTAATCTACTCAGTTTCGATCACAAAAAAAAGCTAACCAATCCAGATTTATCATAGCTAACATCATTCAATCATCCTGAAGTGAAGTGTACAATTCATGCATATAGAAGTGATATAGGAAAAAGAAATCAGTACTCCAGATATAAGCATTCAATGCGTGAATCTTGGTGTGTTTTCTGTGATAGCATACATATGAATATTTAGACTCAGCTAATAATAGAATTTCATCCATTTTCATGTGGCAAAAGTGTGGGTTACTATCTCTAGATGCAAGGCAAGTCATAGCATATGATATCAGAAATAAAGTCTAAGACATGGCAAATATAGCATGCATATAGAGTAAGCCAAATCCAACGTCATCATCATCATAGAAAAGTCATCTCTAGCATGAGATGAAAAAGAAATAAAGATAAAGGGAAAAAAAACTATTTACAATGCGGCACACAGAAAAATAAGAAAAACGTGATGCATGGCAAAATAAAAGAAAAAATGATGAAAAATAAGTGCAAAAGTGAAAAATGGCGTGAAAAACTAAAAATAAAGGTGGCAAATCGAAAAAGAACGTGAGAACTCACTCCCCCAAGCTAAATGGCACAATGTCCTCAATGTGCAAAGTGTGGCACACTGAGAGACAAGAAATGTGAGGGGCAAGTGAGGATGCATGCATGATGAAAAGAAAAATGAAAAGAAAGAAAAAGACATGAAAATATGATGCGGACATGATGCATGCACGGATAGGAGTGATATAGATATATAAGAGTGTCACCAAAAACGCTCCCTCTCTCCCAGAAAAGATATATAAATATATGGTCGACATGAGAGTCCCAAAATAAGTGAGGGGAGGGGGGGTGGGCAAAAGTGCAACAGGACCCAGCAGAAACGGGCAGCACAATGGCAAAAGGAATCGATGGCATCAAGGGTGCCTAGGAAGGTGGTGCTGCACCGTCTCCGTCCTGAGGCGGAAGTGGTGGTGGTGGCTGGACAGGCCGCTGAGCGGGTGTGGGTGTGGGAGTGGTAGCAGGTCGAGTGTGTGTGGAAGTGTGGGCGGGAACCTGCTGGGTGGGTGTGGGTACGCGCGGGAGACGCTCCAGGACCTGAGTAAGACAGTAGTGAATCTGGGGGAGCAGGTCAAAGCGCCCAGCCATCGCAGAGACGGTGGAGGACAGGGTCCTAAGGTCGCCTCTGAGGCCACTCACCGCCCCCTCTAGAGCACGAATGCTCTGAAGTACAGTGTCAGGGGGAGGTGGTACAGAGGGACGCACCGGGCGGGGCTGTGCAGGGCGTGGCTGGCGTACTCGGGTCGCGTATGTGACTGGCTCAGCGGGGAAGGGTACAAAAGGTGCTGCGCTCGCAAATGTGGGCCTGGCCTCAGTGTGAGGCCGGGGCACAGACTGGTGAGAAGTGGAGGCAGCAGCAGCGAAAGAAGAGTGCAAAAGTGGCAGCGAGGCGGCCAGAGAGGTCGGTGGCACAGAAGTGTGGACAGACGCCACGACACTCTCGGAAAATACAGCAGAGGTGGAGACAGAGGTGACTACCGCTGGGGTGGAAGTGTGTGGACCGAAAGGCGCAACCCCAGCGGAGATCATGCTAGCCATGGTCTCCACGACCGCGGTAAACGAGGGCTCTCCACTCTCAACAAAGGTCGGTGGGCGCTCGGGGAGTGCGGAGCAAAGAGGCTCGACGGACAGAGGGCCAGTGGTGGTGGTGGGAGTGGTGGTGACAGCCTCGGAAGTGGTGGAGGTGGTGGAAGTGGGCTCAGCTGGGGTACTCTCGACACCGACAGAGGTGTCAGGAGCAGCGGAAACGTCAGGTATAGGCTGAGGGGCCACGGGGTCAACAGGGGCAGCAGGCTCGGCAGGGTGTGCAACATGGTCTGCGGGGGCAACGTGGGCAGCGTGGGCCTGCTCGGCCTCCTCGGCCTCGAGCACATAAGCAACGGGGATGAGAACATCCATCGCAGGGAGCCGGTCTGCCTGGGCTGGTGCAATCTGAGTCCGAGCTGGGCTCGGAAGAATCATGTAATCGGCCCCGTAAGGGCCGTGCAACCAGACCCAGTGACGCTCACCGTGCGGACGAAGCATCTTCATCCGGGCCATAACATCTATCGACAGAGAAGTGGGGCCCGGGACTCATCGCAGGTCGTCGGGGAAATCCTTGCCGGTCATAAGGGCAAGCAAGGTGATCAGGCCGCCGCAGCATATCGGTGAGCGAGCGCCCACCGATACGATGATGCGGTCCAAAAACCAAGCCGCGACATCGATCACGACGGCGGGGACAAGCTCATCGCCATCCCTAGATAGAGCTCTGGGACGTGTCATCGTATAGAGCATGTAGAGCTCCGGCGTAGACATCGTGCCCGGCTCATATCTGGCAAAAAATGTCGTCGCCATAAGGCGCTGAGCAATGCGGAGGCAGGGATGGACAATGGCCGAGGCCTTGGCCCTACTAGGGTCAAAGGCAGCGTGAAGACCCGTAATCCGGGCCCAGAAGGCACCGGCGTCGAAGGAAGGTGGGGGGATATGGGTGGGGCCGTAACCGCGATCGGCTCCAGGGACAGCGGGCCACGAGAAAAACGCTCTCATCATATCGAGAGTGACCTGGCACTCTCGATCCATGAACCGAAACGAGCATCCCTCGTCGGTCCGGGCGATCGAACTCAGAACCTCAAGTGTCAGGCAGGTGAACGTGTCCGCCGACACCTGGAAGAAATCTCGCCAGCCCACGTTGTCGTACAACGTGAGCATCCCCTCTAGTACCCCCAGGCGTCCTAGGTCAGCGAGGTGTGCAAACCTGGAGGGTACGATCGAGCGCTGGGAGATACGGTCGAAGACGGCGCGGTGTGCGTCGTCTCGGAACGTAATCCCGAGCGGCCCGACCAGTGGAGCCGGTGGTGGTGGCTGTGGAGCGGCAGGGAGAGGCTGTGCGGGCTGTGCGGGCGCTGCAGGCTGTGCGGGGTGTGCGGGGTGTGCGGGGCCTGCAGGCTGTGCTGGGTGGATGGGGTGTGTGGGAGACGGTGGAGGAGAGTCCTCCAACTCGTGGGAGGGGCCGGCATCATCCGATCGCTTCCGCTTGGCGGAAGCTCTCTTCGACCGCGGCCGTGTCCGTGGCGGCATATCGGCCCCGAGCGCGCCGAAAAAGTGTAAAAAGTGCGGTGTGTGTAAAAGAGTGGAAGGAGTATACCCAGACACGCCGCGAGTGCTAAGCAATGGAAGCGTGCGAAGTCAGTGCCTCCACGAAGCTCAAATCAGTCCCGAGAAGCTCCCCTGGGCTCCCCTAAGCTCCCAAAATCAACCTGCGCATGAAATGGCGATATCAGCGGGTAATATTCAAAACGTATGGAGCATTAGGGGTATCACAGATAAATATAGAAATTGATTTGGGTTAGGGGTTCGTTAAGCACATGGATCCTCGAAAAATACACAAAAAGAGGCGAAAAAGGCGAAATAGGGGGTACCGGAGGCGATCGGACGGGCGGCCGCCGGCGACGACTCGGGCGAGGCGTCGGCGGGTGCTCGGTCGGCGGTGGCGGGCCGAGCGGCGGCACGAGGTGGCCGGTCGGGTGAGTGGGGGCACGAGCGAGGGGAATCGGGCGAGGGGAGCTGAAGAGTCGGGGCACGATTGGGTTTTGCGTTTCGAAAATCGCGCCCCCCCTCGGCCCTTATATAATAAAAGTTACGACTCGGCCGAGTGACGTGGTCACTCGGCCGAGCGAGGTCAATGGAAATTTCCTCCTCGCCTACGCTTCGGCCGAGTGGCCTTACCAGCCTCGGCCGATTGGAGTAAGTCCATTCGGCCGAGTGGCTCAAGCTACTCGGCATGACTCGCCCTAGGAGGGTATCCGTTTTACTCGGCCGAGTGGGAATATATACTCGACCAAGTAGCAGTTATATTGAAATCAAGAAAATAAACAGAGAGTTGGGTACAGCAGACTTCCCTCGTTCGTGAGCGGCTCAGCCGGACGAACTTGTGTACTCGGCCGAGTGACTAGTATGCTCGGCCGAGTGAGCCTTGTGTTCTGCTGTTTGTCTTCGTTTGGGCTCTAAACTCCGTCTTTCTTCCTCCAGTCGATTCCATCTTCCTCCTAAGCGTCGAGCGCCTTCTTGGGGCGCTCCTCGTTGTCTCGTTCATCCTCCTCATGATGGATTTACCTATCTCCTCTCCTGTCAAGAAAAATAGGACCCGTTATCACAAAATTTTTGGGCGAACGACTCAAAACACTAAAAATTTCTAAAACGAAAATAAAGAAAAAGTAAAAATAAAGCAAAAACCATCGGGTTGCCTCCCGACAAGCGCTCGTTTAAGGTCGTGAGCTCGACCCCCTATAATTTTCAATCAATGTGGGATGTTTGGTGCATATGAGATGCACCCATCAAACTTTCCGGGGAGCGCGCTTGGATTTGGACGTGGCGGCGTGTTCTCCCTCGGTGGTCTCCCATCTCGAATAGTGTTGGGGGGAGGGTCCCCCAAGCTAGCATTTACTCCGGTCAACGGCTTCACCGGTGATGCCGATTTCCGTACCGGAGGAGCTTTCTTTGGAGACTTTAATTTCGAGAGCTTACAGAGCTCTCGAATCCTTGCGACATCAGCGTCGCCTTCATCATCTTCAGCGGAGAGGTCGAGGGGAATCATCTTTCTTCTCATTTTGGCCTAAATCCGGGTCTTCCTCGAAATCTTCCTCGAAATCTTCATCGAATAGAGCGCCAATAGAGTGGGGGATCGCCTCCTCAATTACCTCATCAAGGAGTTCCATGTAATCAAGCTCCTCGTGGTAAGGCATGTGCTTCATAGCCTTAGGAATGTGAAGCTCCACCTCGATGTTGCCGACGTTTAAAGTTAGTGTACCTTCGCGCACGTCGACGATGACTCCGGCGGTGGCGAGGAATGGGCGTCCAAGTATCAACGAAGTATCTCCCTCCTCCTTAACGTCCATGATCACGAAGTCACATGGAAAGCATATTCCCCCCGGGACTTGTAGCGGTATGTCTTCGGCGATCCCCACCGGCCTTGTTATTCGCCCATCGGCCAATTGTATTCTCATGTCGGTGGGTTTCAACTTTGTCCCGGTGTTTAGCCTTAAGAACATGGAGAGAGGCATGAGGCTCACACTAGCCCCAAGATCTACCAACGCCTTTTGAAGAGGGACACCGCCCAAGGTGCAAGGAATTCGAAAACTCCCCGGATCTTTAAATTTTGCCGGCTCCTTCTCTCTCTTGGTGAACCAAGAGCCCTCCTCGGCTAGCATGATCGTCTCCTTCCTCTTTCTCCCCGAAATCAAGTCCTTTAAGAATTTAGCATATGTGGGGATCTCCACGATGGCGTCGAGGAAGGGAATATTGAGGCTAACTCCTCTTAGATACTCGAGAAACTTCGCTAGCCTTTTCTCCATTTTCGCTCTAGCGAGCCTTTGGGGGAATGGGACCGGTGGCATGAAGCGCCTCTCCTCGATCAATTGCTCTGCTCTAGATTTCTCCTTTTCTTGTGGCTCATTCTCCTTATCAACTTCAACTACCGGCTCAATTGGATCCAAGCTTTCCTCCACGGGCTCCTCGGTAGGGATCATAGCGGGGGAGGTATCCTTCCCGCCTCTAGTAGTAACGGCAACTACGGCATTGATGTGGCCGGTGTTGCTCCGTGGGTTTTGCTCGGGTTGCGCCGGCAATCGTTGAGTGTTTCGATTGAGCAACGCCAATTGCTCCGATATTTGAGCCACAACGGTATTAAGGGAGTCTTGCCCCGCCTTCAAGCTAGCATTGACCTTATTTTGCTCGACCATAAACGCCTCCACTCTAGCTTCGAAGTCGGATCGTTGTTGAGCTTGTGGAGGGTTTTGATTTTGATTCCTCCACCCTTGGTTGTATCCGGGCGGCCTATATGGTGGAACTTGTTGCTTCGGTTGGAAATTTTGTTGTGGAGGCCCCCTCGGCGGATAGTTTTGTTGTTGGGGTGGTGGTGGTCGAGCTTGTCGAGGTGGTTGTTGTGGCGGGTTCAAAGCTCCTTCATTGTTGGCGTAAGAGAATCCGGGATGATTTCTTGCGGCCGGATTGGCCCAATATCCTTGGTTCCCTGCGACATATTGTACTTGCTCCAAGGATCCTTCTCCTTGCTCTCCTCTCGAGTACATGGCTTGAGATTGGTCTTGCCAATCACACATTTGGTTGGTTGGAGCGGAGGTGGAAGGGGCTCCTTGGGGCTCCGTGATAAACTTCTCCAATCTCTCCACTACCTTGTGGAGAGAATCAAACTTGCTCATAAGCTCCGCTACGGCCTTCGCCTCGTAGATGCTAGTTGGCTTTAAGGAGGACGTAGAGTGTCCTCGCTCATCGCCCCATTGTTGATTATTTGAGGCCATCTCCTCAATTAGGGCCGTAGCTTCCTCAGGAGTCTTTGACAAGATAGCACCATTCGCCGCGGCATCAATAATTTGTTTGGTCCCCGGTTGGAGATCATTGTAGAAACTATGCACTAGCTCCTAATCTTCTATACTATGGTGCGGGCATTGATGCTGCAGATCCTTAAAACGCTCCTAAGCCTCATGGTGCGTCTCTTGTGGTACTTGCTTGAAGGACATGAGAGCGCTCCGGATCTTCACCGTCTTGGATGGCGGATAGAACTTGTCAATAAATACACTCGCCAACTCGTCCCAAGTGGTGAAGACACCCTCAGTTTGCGTCCTCAACCAGTATAGTGCCTTGTCCTTTAGCGTGAAAGGGAAGAGACGCAGTCTGATGGCATCGATGGAGACCCCCGGCATCTGGAATGTGGCGCACTTCGACAAGAACAATTGGATGTGGTAGTGGGGATTTTCATGGGCGTTCCCATGAAATGGATCCTGCTGCATCAGAACCACTAGTCCAGTCTTTAGCTCGAAGCTCTTGTCAGCCGCCAACCCCGGCATGGCAATGGATGAGGTAGTAGAAGAGGTCTTAGGCCGAAGCCTATCGCGAATAGAAATTAGCCTCGCCATCCTTGCCGCCAATTGTTCAGGAGTTTCCGGGTTGGTCATAAACCGCCCTTCCGGATTTTGTCTCCTTTCCGCTCTAAGTCTCCGCGCGGTACGTTCGATCTCTGGATCAAACAATATAGCTTCAGGGTCCGCCGTAGATCTCGTGTACATGCACAGGGAAAACAGAGTTTCAAAGAGATGATTAGTACCGTGGAAGGGTTAGGTAAAAAATAAAAAAATGGAAATAATAATGATAATAATAAAAAATAAAAAAGGAAGTAGCTAGGGGTGGTAAGATCAAACGCAATCGCCACCCCGGCAACGGCGCCAAAAACTTGATCGACCCCGGGCGTACACCCGGAAGAACGGTTGTAGTTTTACCGCAAGTGCACGGTGTAGCAGCGAGCGAGATATCGAACACAGGGAGGAAGAATGACCGAGCTTGTTCCAATCACCCTGGCTATTCAAGAAGAAAGATTTGCCTTTGGCGATCCTGTCACAATCGTCAGACAAAGTGCGGAAATATCGAATCAAATAAAGAATGTCTAGGGAATGGGGAATCCCCGCTACTCACCGTATCTCATAAATGTGGTTCGTCGGTTTCAAAATTGCTAGATTGGGATTTTGGATGGACTAGTTGCAACTGGATGTAGAACCAAGCTCACGCTCTCGCGCTGTTGCCGGTCTATAGCTATCCTAGGTTTGGGTCCAATCTCTTGCAAACCCTAGCCTAGGAAAGCTAGCATTAGGATCAACATCATCGTCCAATCGCGCACCGAGCCCAATCTCTTGCAAACTCGGCTCGCGATCTAGATTTGGATAGTTCCTACCCGTCCAATCTCTTGCAAACGGGTATTGGCACGGAATTGCAACCGGAAACCCTAGTATCGGTCCAATCTCTTGCAAACCGATACTACGGAAATTTGATTCCAACCCAATTTGGATTTCTAGGGTTTCCTATCGAATCGGGATCCAATCTCTTGCAAATACCGATCGATATGAACTCCTAGCTAACCGTAGTAAATTGATCCCAATCTAATCCCTAGATATCGATTCTAGCAAAATTTCTACTAATTCATCACAAATATGAAGTTGGGCTTGTAGGGTTCATCCCCACGCCCCAAGACGTGGCGACTACTCACAATTCATAGCAAGATCACAAAAATAATCAATGAAATAAGCAATAGAATTCATCACAATATTGAGATATGCAATAAAAATAGAATTTTTGGGGAAGAGAAAGACAAACCAATGGAGTTCTTCAATTAATCCAACAAAAATCAAACTTTGCCTCCTCTCCAATCTCAAGAATAAAACTAAAAAGCTAATCTAAAAAGCTGCAAAAAATCTAAGGAGAAGCTCCCCAAAACTAGGGTAAAAACAGGGGTTAAATAGCCCCCAAAATCGTCCAAAAACTGTGACCAAAATACCCCTGCGCAGCCTGTTTTCCGCAATTTTCGCTACAGGCAGAGCGTCGCACTCGGCCGAGTGACAAAAGTCGCTCGGCCGAGTGAGAAACCCTGTAATTTTCCAGTAAGTCGGGGCCTTCAGGGGTCTCTACTTCGGGGGCGGCTCGGCCGAGTGAGTTGTCGTCACTCGGCCGATGGATTCATTGTACTCGGGCGGACGGGATTCTCCACTCGGCCGAGTGGGTCTTCTGAAGCTCAGGCAGCCGAAAAACAGAAACTTGGAGATTTTTGAAGGGCTTCGTCTGGGCGCCACTCGGGCGGACGTGGTCTCTTCACTCGGCCGATGTGGTCTCGTCGCTCGGCCGAGTGCACATAGGAATCGTGTCTGCTCTGGTCGGCCGAGCGGTGTCTCTCTGGTCGGCCGAGTGGCACACTAAACATGCCCAATCTGCTTATTTTGGCCTCCTCGTCGCTCCTGCGACATCCGTTCTTCTTCCGCTCCTCTCCAACAGCAAAATACCCCTCGGGGAGGTCGTCGGTGACCCTCTGGAGTAAGCGCATCTCGAGATCACTCCAAATCGCGCCGAATCACCTGAAATGTGACAAAAACAACAAATCGTGAAAAGCATCGCAATATCGTCGATATATCGTGAAAAACATGATTTGGGCGATCTAAATGGCATGCAAAAATGCGGGAAAAAAGTGTAAAATAAGGAGTGATCAAGAAGCAGCTGAAGTAGAAGCTGAAGGGGTCGTCTTCTGAACGTGACGAAGCACCGCAAGAGACTTCTTGACGGCCGTCGCATTCAGAGGAGGACCAAGGGGACGCTCATCGTCGGGAGGGAGAGGGACCTTGAAGTGACAGAAGACGAGTGTCAGATGGCAAGGATATGGGATGTGAGCAGACTTTGTGGATTTCCTAATACACTCGAAGGAATCCATCTTATCAAGAATAATCCTAGCCCAATTGATCTCGCTCCCCATGAAGAGAGCGTAGATCAGCTTAAGAAATGGCTGGGATGGCAAGCTCGATGAGCCGTACTTCGGAAGGAGGCACGACTTCAAGATAAGATTCAAGACCCAAGCATTGGGCTTGAAAGATTTGGATGGGACGCCAATCATGGCGGGAGGGATCACATGGAACATCTCGGCGAGCATGGCCTGGTCAAGATCAGAAATATCATCGACAAAGATATCAGCAGGGAGAAGGCCAGAAGAGGAGACACCTATCAAATCCCCTAAGATTTCTGCCGTGAGGACAATCGGTGTCCCCAAGACAGTCGTCTCAATGGAATGGGTCTCGTCATACTGACCCCGAACACGATTCGCGTAGAAAAGCTTGACTAGACGGGGGTACGGGTGTGGATTCGCCTTGGGGTCATGGCGAAGATAATCGATGAGGCCGCTATGGGAAAGAAGATCGGCGAGGTGTGGAAACTCGGAGAACTGAACGAAGTGCTCCAATAACAGAGGACAGTGCTCAATACGGTTGTAAGCCGCGAGACACATAGGGTCATCACGACACAACGATATATCTACACCACCCACTGGCATGGGAGCCTTCCCCTTAGAGGGACGAGTACTAGATGTCGGACGAGTGCTAGAAGTCGGACGAGTGCTAGACCTAGGAGTAGGAGTAGGAGCCCTAGCGGTATGCTCGGACTCGGGGATATACTCGGTGTCGGAATCAAAAGCACCGGTAGGAGTGGGAGAATGAAAGGAGGCTGGAGACACAGTCTGCTTCCTAGGCTTGGGTTTGGGCTGAGATTGGGCTCTAGGCTTAGCGGTCGCCGTCCTCTTCTTCTTAAGAGGAGGCGAAGAAGACGATGGATGGGTCGTTTTGGAACGGTGTTTGGTTTGTGGGGGGTCCGTAGGTGGAGACTCTACGGTCATGGGTGACGGACGCGAGGGTTCGATTGGGATGCGTGTCTTCGCCATGATCGGGACGAGACACGCGCAATCAACTAGAAATCGAAAGCTCGAAACCTAACACAAACCCTAGACAAACCCTAAACCGAATGAAAAACAAAGAAACCCTAACCCTAGAAGCTGAGATCAAACCCTAAACAGCTAGAGGAGAGAGATACCTAGGAGGAAGATCGGCTAGGGATGGACGGCAAGCGGTGGGGATGGCCGGAAAACGATGAAATTGACGGAGGAAGTCGAAGAGACGAACGGGGATCGGGGTTTTAGGGGGTCGGAGAGAAATTTCGCACCGATTAGAAATGATTCTAATCGGTGCGGGAGTGAATAAGTCGACCGGAATGCGAAAAGACACAACAGCCCCTGACACAGTTAGTCGGTCACAGTTCAAGCGCTGACCGACTAAATGACGATCTAGTCGGTCGGCCAATGAGCTTGAACCGACTAAGTGCAAACAGTAACTGAAGCCAAATTTTGAGCAAGAGTTAGTCGGTCTGAGTTCATTCACTGACCGACTAGAACTGAATCTAGTCGGTCGGCCAATGAACTTGGACCGACTAAGAGAGTCCAAAAATTTGAAATTTAGAAATTTTGAGTTCTCTCCTAATCGCACTTGGACGATACATCGAAATACTCTCACATATCATTATACTATCCCATTAAACATCGAAAATCTTAAATACGACGTTCATGAATAATTCGAGCATAAATTCCGAAAATTCAACCAAAAAAATCCAGAAAATTTCAACACATCGAGCATGAGCATATATAAAAGAAATTCTTATCATGCAAGATTATTGAAAAAAAATGTATCCTAAAGCTCGGATTCACCCATAATCCCCAATTCTCGACGCAACCACACAAAGGAGTCTTCCTTTAGTGGTTTCGTGAAAATATCGGTGATTTGCTTCTGGGTTTCAACGTACACTAAAATGATGTCCTTTTTAGCAACATGATCATCTAAGAAATGGTGACGGACATCTATGTGTTTAGAACGGGAATGGTGTACCGGATTCTTAGAGAGACATATTGCACTTTGGTTGTCCACCATGATAGTGCAAGTATCACAGTTTATACCAAAGTCTTTAAGAGTGTGTCTCATCCAAAGAACCTGAGCACACGCGGCACCGGCGGCAATATATTCCGCCTCGGTGGTTGAAAGTGATACGGAATTCTGCTTCTTGAAAAACCAAGATACAAGAGAATTTCCAATATAATGGCAAGTGCCACTAGTACTTTTCCTGTCGGATTTGCATCCCGCATAATCTGCGTCACTATATGAGATTAACTCATATGTGCTAGACTTTGGATAAAGTAATCCGAAGTCAAGTGTGTAACTTAAATAACGGAAAATACGTTTTACCGCTACTAAGTGAGATTCCTTAGGTTGAGACTGATAACGAGCACATACACATACAACAAACATAACATCGGGCCTACTAGCAGTGAGATATAATAAACTACCTATCATACCTTGATATAGACGAATGTCTACATCTTTACTGCCCGAATCCTTATCAAGATGTGTAGTCGTGCTCATTGGAGTCTTCTTCCCGGAGGCATTCTCCATTCCAAATCGCTTTAGCAACTCCACCGTGTACTTGGTTTGGTGGATGAAGATTGCATCGTTCATTTGGCGAATTTGGAGACCTAAGAAATATTTGAGCTCACCCATGTGGCTCATCTCAAATTGATCCTTCATAACATTAGAAAACTGTAATACCCCATATCCCTATATACGTATATATGTACGTATTTATGGGAGTAAATACGTACATATATTTTTCGGGAATATGATTGTATTTTTCCTTTAATTATTTGGTATAGGAATTATTTTTAAATGGTTTTTAACTCATTAATTGATTTTAGTAAATGAGAGTATTTGGAGGAATACTTGTATTTGGATTGTATGAAGTATTTCTTCATGTATTTCTATTTTTCTTAAAAATACAAAATCCCAATTTTCTTTACCATGACAACACAACACATTATGTGGCATCTTATGAGCTAATAAGAGTACACATGGCTTAACTTTGACTAAGATTTGTGGAGGAGAGGATTTTAGGGAAATACAATTTTCAAGGCATGAAACAAAAAACCAAAATCTCTCTCTCTCTCCATCTCATTTCAGCTATGGCTGAAAATTCTCTCCCTTTCATCCCCATTTCTCCACCATTCCACCACCTCCCTCCTCCTAAATCACCACCCATCCCTCCACCAAGAAACCATGGCTTTTCTTTATCATTCTAACACCTAAATTCCTCAAAATCCATCTTTTGGAGGCCAAAGTTGGAGAAGGAGACTATGAGCCCAAGATTCATCAAGGATTAAGAAGGGCAAGAGAAAATTTTGGAGGACTTGTTAAGGTAGAAATTCTTATCACCTTAGTAGGGTTTAGTTTTAGAACTAAGGGTTTAAGTAATTAGCAAGTTCTTTAGATTTTGAGTAGAAATTAAGTTTTGAACTTCATGCTGAAATTTACACAGAATTGGCTGATAGTTTGGTAAATTGCTGCACCTAATTGGCTATATGGAATTTCCTGAAAAAAATATATGTTTCTCATATTGAAGTTCTTAATAACTTTCATTTTTACAAGTTTTGCAAATTCGTACTGAAAATTGGGGTACAAATTCAGTTTCTAAAACTGGTCTGTTTTTCGACAGTTTTGACACCTTTCAGTAACACGAGTATAACTCCATGCACACTTTATAAAATATTATGATCTTGATACCGTTGGAAATCTGACTTCAAGATCTTCAACCTGTGATTTTTGTAGATTTTAATTCTGTCTGTAACTTGTAGAAAAATGGACTTGAACTGAACTCAGTTTCTGGTTCAGAATGCTGAAATTATACCTGTTAGGAGACAATCCACCATAAATCACATATGTCAACTGAGCTTATGAAAATTGGTCAGTGAAAGGAAAACACACATATATACAACTTTAGTGAAGGGACCAGACATCAATTCTGACTGTAGATAGGCTAAAAGTGATATTCTTTCTACTGTAACAGTTTTGACAGATTCAAATGCTAATTTTGCTTAGTACTTATCATGGTGTAGTTTTGTTTGAAGTTAAGTTTGTTTGTACTAATCATGTTCTCAATGACATGCTCTTGATACATGTAGTTATGCAGATGGTTCGTGAAATATTCGTTATGTCAATAATATTTAAGTTCAATTTGTTTATACTTTCATATTAGTATGTTCATAACGATGAGTTTGTGATGATATTCCATGCAATTCTTTAATTGAGATGATGATGATGATGATGATGATGATGATATTGTTAAAAGTTGGTTAAAGCGGTATTCAAGTCCGCTAGATGATTCGTTGACAAACGAAGTAATATCTTGAAAACTGAGAGTGAGAATAAGGAATGTATCAGTCCTCCTAAAGGAGGGTGACACGGGTTTGGGGGAAAACGGTTAAACTTTAGGAGTTAAGGAGCGGACATATGATATGAATTCTCACCCGCTGTATCACTCCCAGAAGGGCGAGTTGAAAGGGTTGGAGAGGCCGCTGGTGTGCTTGTGATGCGCCATGACGGTAACTGATGGTTTGCTCCGTTTGTCCCACAGAAAAACCGAGTTTGTCTCACTACCATACCTTGTTCCGTTCGGGTACAGAGAGTTGCGAGAGTCCCCCTCCGGTGCTCTTGTTGCTGGTTGGGGTACCACTTTTTCACCCACCCTGGGTGAAGTCCGCCTCCTTAGCGTCCTACGGTTTACACGGGTTCCAAATATGTGAATCAACAACTTATAGTAATTGTCTTTAATTTATAAATGTTATCTCATGTCTCCTTCTTTTGTTTACTTTAATGCTATTGTCCCATGGTAACATGTTATTATGCTTCTTTTCAATATCTGCATTTCATAATATGGTTTCATATGCATGTTTTGCACGTTCTCATAACTAGGTTCGCATGTTGGAATGTGATTACTTTTATGCACTATGAACCTTACTTGTTAGACTACCCTCCCTAGATGGGTAGACCAATTCTAAAACTGGGTCCTACTAGAGTGTTAGGAATTTCTACTGGGTCACGCGTTGACGTGTCCCCGTTGACTTTCAGGTCATGTGAGTTGGAGGTTGGAGATAGCGGCTGGAGCTTTGGAGTTGGTGATCTGTTGTAGTATTGGGTGGTGAGGGGTATGATGAGAGACTTGTACTTTTGGTGTTTCTTTTCGGGTGGACCTTTGTACTTAGAGTCGTGAAAATGAAGATGTTGGTGTATGTATAAGATGTATCAATGTATCAATAAAATGGAATATTGTACTTTTGTTATTTTCTCAGTGTTTTTATCTGTGATGGAGTTTTACTTGTACTTCCCAGCACGTGCGTAGTACCTGCATCATTCTTTTGTTCTCTTCCTTTCTCTCTTTCTACATAACACTCGTTGATCTAGGAATACTTGGGACGGATTCGTACTTCCCGGGTATCCTGGAGAGCGGGTCGTTACAAAAACTCTTCGCAAAGAGTGAAGTTAGTAACACCGAAAATGATATCATCAACGTAAATTTGAACTAAAATAATATCATTATTCGAATACTTAACAAATAATGTAGAGTCAACTTCACCCATTTTAAAACCCAAATCCAAAAGAAAGTTCTTTAGGCGGTCATACCAAGCTCGAGGAGCTTGTCTCAAACCGTAAAGTGCTTTCTTAAGTTTGAAAACGCGATTTGGAAATTTTTCATTTATAAAACCCGGAGGTTGAGAAACGTAAACTTCCTCAACAACATCTCCGTTTAAAAACGCACTTTTTACATCCATTTGAAAGAGTTTAAAATCTTTATGGCATGCAAAAGATAACAATAACCTAATAGATTCTAATCTAGCTACCGGAGCAAAGGATTCTTCGAAATCTATACCTTCCTCTTGACAGTAGCCTTGAGCAACTAACCGAGCTTTGTTCCGAATGACGATTTGGTTTTCGTCAGTCTTGTTCTTGAAAATCCACTTCTTTCCTATAACGGTGTGGTTCTTCGAAGGCAATGGAACAAGCTCACAAACCTCATTCCTCTCGAATTGAATGAGTTCCTCCTCCATGGCTAAGATCCAAGCACTATCTTCACACGCTTCGTTAATATTCTTTGGCTTTATTGAGGAGGCAAATGCACAATGAGTGAAGTAGTTGACTTGAGATCTCGTCTTGACACTATCAAGGATGTTGCCAATGAATTGTTCATGGGGATGGTCACGAACTGTATGAAGCCGTTTGGGAATTCCCTGATCACTAGGAACATTCTCAAAAGATTCATTAGTAGGGTTAGTATCAATAGAATCAATAGAATTAGAATTACCAATAGAATCACATAAGACATCCATGGAGTCATCATCATTAGTAATTCTAGTAAGGACAAAACCTTCATTAAATGAAACATGAAGTGATTCCTCGATCGTTGAGGTTCGTTTGTTGTATATCCGGTAGGCTTTGCTACGGGAGGAATATCCAACAAATATCCCCTCATCGGATCTTGGATCAAATTTGTCCAAGCTACCATACATGTTTTTAATAAAACATTTTGCACTGAAAACACGAAAATGTTTAACTTGAGGCAATCTACCAAACAACAATTCATAACAAGTTTGTTTGGTGCCGGGCCTCAAAAGTATTCTATTAAACACATAGCAAGCGGTATGTACCGCTTCCGCCCAAAATTGATGGCCAAGTTGGCTATCATCAAGCATAGTGCGAGCACATTCCACTAGCGTCCTATTCTTCCTTTCAACAACACCATTTTGTGGAGGTGCGCGAGGGAAAGAAAAGGTGTGAGTAATACCAACTTTATCACAAAAATTTGAGAAAGACGCATTCTCAAATTCCCCTCCATGATCACTACGAATAGTGACAATGGTGGTTCCAATGAGATTTTGTACTTTCTTAACAAATATTGTGAAGTTTTCAAAAGCATCATTTTTATTACTTAAGGAAAATACCCAAGTAAATCTAGAAAAGTCATCAACGATGACAAGTCCATATCGTGCATTTCCTAATGAAGCAACTCTAGTTGGCCCAAAAAGATCTAGATGTAATAGCTCTAGAGGCCGCTTAGATGAAATGCTTTTCTTAGGTTTAAAAGACGATTTAGGAAGCTTGCCTCGTTGACACGAGTCACAAAAGCTTTTCTTTTGAAAGACAATATTAGGAAATCCTTTAATAAAATTTAACTTGGAAAGCTTAAAAAGTGTTCCAAAGTTCACATGACCAAAACGTCGGTGCCATAAGTGTTGTTCACTCGTGTTGGTAATGAGACATTGTTCATGTGATTTTGGAAGATCTAATATATAAATATCCTTATGGCATGTGCCAGAGAATAATACATCATTATTATTTTTATTCAAAATATGGCACATTCCTTTCGCAAAGCTAACTTTGTAACCTTTGTCACAAAGTTGGCTTATTGAAATAAGATTGTGGTTTAATCCTTTAACAAGGTAAACATCACTTATTAATGGTTTAGAAGGATTACCTACTTTACCAACACCAATGATGGTTCCGCTCTCGTTGCTTCCAAAGACGACTCGGTTCCCATTTGCAATGGGCACCACTCCGGAGAGCAATTGAGCATCACCCGTCATGTGTTTTGAACACCCGCTATCGAGTATCCAATTATTCTTGGAGCTAAATTTTGATTTGTTGCTCCGTTTCTTTTTCTTGAGTACCTAAAGATAAACATATCATTCCATGGTACCCAAGGTCATTGGGTCCAAAAAGATTAGACCTTTGGAAGCCAAGTCCAATTGGACTTAGACTTCCCCACATAATCATCATTATGCACTACATTCATGAAATAAGAATTCATGTAAACTTGTTTTTCATGCATATTTGTGTCCTTCGGGCTCCAAATAGTGAAGATTTTGGGAGCCCTATTCCTATTGGGAACATGCATGCGTTGTTGATTTCTACGTGATGCATGTCGTGGATAGGCATATGGCACATGATGAAATGATGCATGATGATAATTGTTCATATGATGGTGTGGGTGAACATATGCATGTGGAGGAACACGTGCGTAAGGGTGTCTCACTTGGTGTGCACGTGCCCGTGGATGTGGTGCATAAAAATCATCATATGTGTGAACATGTGGAGTAGGATGTGTGTTCCTACGTGGCATAGTCTTGGTGTACATAAATGCATGACCCTTCTTTGGAGGTCCACCCAAAGTGGGTTTCTTTCCAAAAGAGGGTGTGTACGAAGTGGAAGCACCATTGGTAGATGAACTACCAATGGAGTGTTTGCTCCCACTCGTTGAGGCATCGGAAGTTGGCCTAATAAAGGTAGTAGACGATTTGGAGGAATTTCCCATCTTATACCCCAAGCCAATGTGGTGATTGGCCGGAAGTAAGTCATTTAGGATTTTATCCAAATGATCCTTACCCTTATTGAATTTATTAATTCGGCCTAATGTGCACTCATATTTCTCGGTGAGAGAACGCATAGAAGCATCCAAAGTGGATACTTGCGATGTGAGCACATAAACACGAGATTTGAGATTCTCATTCTCAATACTCAAAGTTGAGTTTTGAGAGGTCAAATCCGCTATCTTGTGTTCCTCCGAATCCTTAATACGAAAATGCTCAAGTTGAGATTTGAGATTTACAATCACATTTCTCAAGTCTTCAACAACGGTGTCGTTGTTGATGACGATAGGTTTAGGTGAGGTTTGGAGACTAACTAATTCATCTTTGGTATTAGTATATCTATTTACTAATTTAGAATATTTAGACCAAATTTGCTCGTTAGCTAGTCTAAGGTCATCCATAGTTACCTCATCGCCTTCATCCTCGCTATCATCGGAGGAAGACTCTTGATCATGCTCTTCTTTAGCCATGAAGCACATGTGTGCTTGCTCCACTTGCTCATCATCCGACTCTCCACTTGAGGAGTCATCGTCGGAGTCGGTGAAAGTCCCGACGAGTCCTTTCTTGTACCCTTTCTTGTACTTCTTTGACTTGTCGAACTTTGACGCCTTCCACTTCTCCTTGTGTTTGTTTTGAGGACAATCCGCTTTCATGTGTCCTGGCTTGTTGCATTTAAAGCACAAAGGAGCAGAGGCGTTAGAAGAACTAAATTTTGATTTGTTCTTGAAATTACCTTTCCGGAAGAACCGGTTGAACTTCTTTGCCATGAGGGCAATGGATTCCAAGTCCAATTCTTCTTCCGATTCTTCATCATCGGTAGATGTAGATGTGGATGGAGTGGCCTTGAACGCAATCGCCTTTTTCTTTGGCTCGTCTTGCTTCAAGTAGGAGTTCATCTTGTCCTGCAACTTTTGTTTGCTATCCTTGCGTACTTCATAAGACATCAAGGTACCATTAGTTAGATAACAGTATACTTACTCATATCATTACCTTCCTCGATTGCGAAGGTACGTTTTTCCCAACAAGAAGGAAGTCCATCAATGATCTTTGAGACTTTCTCCTTTTGGGTGTAGGTCTTTCCAAGAGCCTCCAACTCATTGGTGATGTCGACGAAGCGAGCATAGTACTCCTTCATCTTCTCACCCTGTTGCATATGAAATAACTCGTAATCTTTATTTACAACTACGAGTTTGGAGTCTCTTACCCTACTCGTTCCTTCATGCAAGATGAGGAGGGAGTTCCAGATTTGATATGCACTCTTACATGTGCATATCTTGTTGAAGTCCTCGGGCTCCAAAGCACATTGCAAGGCATTCATTTCCTTGGCATTGCTTACCTCCGCGACGACCTCCGCGGTAGTCCACTTAGCGAAATCTTCTTCTTCGGGCTCGACGTACTCCGTCAACATGGCTCTCCACAATGAAGCACTCCGGAGGAACGTTTCCATCCGGCATTTCCAGTACCCATAGTTGGTACCGTTGAAGTAGGGAGGCCTAGTCGAGGAGTGTCCTTCCATCACCGAAGAAGCTCCTTCACGGTTCCTGAAGGTGCTGTAGTCTGAAGGTGGACGAACGTTCTTGTTGTCGGTTGTAGACATAGCTAGGTACTTGGCTCTGATACCAAATGTAATGCCCTACGAAGCTACTGCACAAGTACTAGAGGGGGGTGAATAGTACTTTAAAATAATTAAGAAGATAATTCCTAATTATCTTGCAAACTCAACCAACAATGCAGAAATGTAAATATTGACAACAAGAAAATGCAATCGCAAACAGACGATATAACGGGTTCGGATCCACCCAAGTCTCCCCGACTTGTTCCCGGTGATCCTACGTCCCAAACACCCGGATCCCCTCCGGATACTTGAGTTAGAAACCTCTAACTCAAATTTGCACTATGAAATACATGTAGAAAACCTCTACAAGATCAAATCATACACAAATGAAAATGTGACTCCCACAAACAGGGATCACACACAAACTCTCACAACCGAGAGTAAAACACTTACAATATCAAAGTTAATGAAATACGAAATGCTTACCACAAAAACCTATGCCTTGAGTAAAACTTACGATTTAGGGCAAAGAGGATTTTGGGGAAGATGAAGGCACCAAACCCTAGCTCCAAGATGTAGATCAGCTATGGAGGCCTAGGAAGTTGTTGGTGACCTAGAATCAAGCTCTTGGCTTGGAAGGCTCACAATCAATGAATCTCTCTTTTGAAATAAGAGTGAGGGAGAGATTCTTGAATGAAATGAATGAGCTTTGAATGTGAATTAATTGCTTCTCTTTGATCTCTAAACTTCAATAAATATCAGCCTTGAATGCTATGAAAGCAGCCCTTCAAGTATATATAGGATAGAGGAAAGAGAGAGCAAAATTCGTGGCAATTAATGCTCCAACGGCTCTATTCTGAAGCAGACTAGTCGGTCAAAGAATGATCACTGACCGACTAATTCATCAACTAGTCGGTCGGTGATTCAACATGAACCGACTAACTGAAGAACAGCCAAAAGTTAAAGTTCAGAAGATAGATAACTAGTCGGTCTAAGAATACTTGCCAACCGACTAGTTTCACAACTAGTCGGTCGGTGAGTGTTCTTTGACCGACTAAGAGTCAAAATAGTATAGGCTGAAATCAAGTTGAACTAGTCGGTCTGAGAACAAATTCCAACCGACTAGTTTCTCAACTAATCGGTCGACAATTGTTCTTAGACCGACTAATGATAAACAGTAGCTCAGGCTGAAAAACTGTACACAGAACTAGTCGGTCTAAGAAGGATTCCTAACCGACTAGTTTCATACCTAGTCGGTCGGTGAACCTTCTTGGACCGACTAACTGTAAACAGTAAAGAGCTGAAATTTAGTCAAGGCATTCTAGTCGGTTCAAGAAGCATTGTCGACCGACTAGATTGCCATCTAGTCGGTTGGTTCTTCTTCTTGAACCAACTAACATGCACGAAAAGCCGTGAAATGAAGCGCGAAGCTTTGGGAAAGTTTCTATGGGCTTTTAATAAGATCCTATCTCTAAGATGTAAGCATTATGAAGATTAAAACGTAAGACCTACTCAAGGCCTAACATTCTACGAAACGAAGCTAGAAGACTATAAATAAAACTTGACGAACCGTCTTCAAATGCTTCGATTCGAATCTCTTGACTTCAATAATGGTCCTTGAGCTTCAACAAAGCTTCAAGCATACAATCACGCGCTTTGAGAAGTCTCGAGACGTCGCTTTTGATGTTCATAGAAGTTTGGCGACGATCTCCATAACTGCTCTCATAAAGAGTTAGTTCACGATATTTATGTTTGTTCATCATCAAAACCAAATCCAGGGAATCAATACTCAACAGTATGCTATAGATATATATTGTTGGTATACACGTGTATATGTAGCTGGGTGAACTCGTGGATATAAGTGCATTTGTTGTGCTTAGAGATTTGAATTATGTATGCTGCGGTATACCTGTATATTTGAATGACATGAATGTTACATGTATCTTGAATGCTTGTAGTAGTATATGGATACGCGTGGGTGTATATACTAGGTGGTGAATACTTGAATGTATGTATACTACGTCTCTATAAAAGTGCATGATACGGATATGTGAGGCTGATATGTGGTATACTTGTGTGACTCTGAGACATAGGTGATATATACATGTTTATTCGTGAATGTATATTAGTGGGTACATGTAAGCTAGTGTGGACATATACCTGATAGAGGTGTAAGTGAAGATATGTACGTGTGAAATATGAGTACATGCAAGGGTTTTCCTATCTATGGCATCATGGTTGTGTCCTCATTTAGGGAACGTACCAAAGCGTGTATATCTATCCTTGTATAGATAGAGTAATGAAATGTCTATATTGTCTTTGGACATATGGGGGAAAGTGCATGTGTGTGAATATATGTGTGCTCGTAAAGGTTGGTGGTGTAGATATATATGTGGGAAGTTAGTGCATATATATATATATATATATATATATATGCAAAAAATGTACCTAAGAATGACCTCGGGTAGAGATACCTGAGCACACCCCCGCTGTTCGGGGTTTGTGAGTAGTTTTTTTTGAAAATTTTTTTTGCAGTAGGTAGATATACTTGTTATGTAGCTCCCCACAAAATTTCAGCTCGATCCGACACCGTTTGAGCCTCCGTTCATCGATTTCAAAAACGTTGCGCAAAACTGTCCGGTGTCGGATTGACCTGAAATTTTGTGGGGAGCTACATAACAAGTATATCTACCTACTGCAAAAAAAATTTCAAAAAAAATACTCACAAACCCCGAACAGCGGGGGTGTGCTCAGGTATCTCTACCTGAGGTCATTCTTAGGCACATTTCCCTCTATATATACGTATATCTATATATATATACGTATACGTATATATATATACGTATACGTATATATATATACGTATACGTATATATATATCGCTAGTGTTGCATTGCTAGTGTACGAATTCCTAATGTGTTAAAATTGAATAACTGTGAGTATGTGTATGTGATGCTTATGTGTCTTTATGAACCTTAATTTAGTATACGGTTGTGGGTTGTACTATTACGTGAAGATAGGTGTTATGCTATGGCCATATATGGTGGGTATGTAGCAATATAGACAAGTAATCAGCGTACAGGTAGTATGGGTAATGCCCATGATGTTTAGAGTGGATGTATCCTAAGGTAGGTAGGGGTGCTTTAGACCCATCCACCCTCAGTTTAGGCCCTTAGCTCTATACCGTGCCTAGTATGGGATAAGGATATAAGTGTGACCTTTAACGCAGGTAAGATGTGACAGATATAAGGATTTGAGATTATTCAGGGCGTGTATAAGTGGGATGGCTAAGGGTTTGCATGGTTAGCGGAGTTATGGTCTGTATATGTGTGTGTGTGTGTGCGCGCGCGCGCGCCACATCGAATGGTGTCTATTAGACCATTTGGATGTATATGTAGTGTATGTATTTCTCTATATGTGGTGGCATGAGGGAGGATTGTGTATTGGTATAAGAGATACATGTATGTATGTGGGTTTAGTTAGTGTGGTGTGACTGTGTATATGTGTTACTGAACGCGTATTGGTGTAGGCCTTATTAGTGGTTATATGTATACGTATGTGAATGATCCATATTCTGATACACGTGTATCAGTATATGGATGTGTACGTATATTGGATGTGGCTATCTATCAGATGTATATGAATATTGAAATGCACTTATTTGTGTGTATACTAGCATGCTAGTAAAAGTGTGGATATATTGGATGTTATGTATATAGTGGTAAGGGTAGCTACCGACTACCTGCTAGTATAGTTTGAGTAGCTTGACTGTATAGGTGTAAAAGCAGGATATGTATGGTATGTGTGTATGTGTGTGTGCACATACATGGGAATGTATGTGCATGGTACATGGGTCCTAGTACGTATGTATATGCATGTCAGTGTGCATACCTACTATTAGAATAATAATCTGGTGTGTTGAGAAAATGTGTATTTGGCTATGTGTAGGCTTAGATATCTATATAAGGAATTGATATGTATACCTCTTCATGTACATAATGCGCCTGTACATATAATTGGGTCATATAGAGTATCCGTGTGGTGTATTGGTTGATGTGTATATGTGAATATGTATTATGGTTGTATGGATTCCAATTATACGTGTTACAATGGAGTGTAGGGATGTGTTCATGTATGTGTAGTGTGCAGTAGGAGTATATGTAATGGTGTGTATATTGGATAAATGAATATATATATATATATATATATATATATATATATATATATATATATATCTATATTATAAAACAGGGATGTTATCATGGGTTTTTGGATAAGAGTTTTTGATAAGAGAAATTGGATAAAGGTTTGAATTGTATTTGGGGTATATAAATGAGGGATGTTATAATGAGATATGGATAAGAGAAATTGGATAAGAGAAATTGGATAAGAGAAATTGGATATAGGGTTGAGTTGTATTTATGGTATAAAAATGAGGGATGTTATATGAGTTATTGGATATGAGATAATGGATATGAGAAATTGGATAAGAATTTGAATTGTAATTTTGAACTTTGGGGGGGGGAAAATTCGAAATTTAAGGGGGAAACATTGGTTCACGTGTACTTCATTTTTTGGGGAAATCAAAAAGAACAAGCGGATGAGAGGGCAACGCTGATGCTCTGAAATAAAAAAAAACCCCTCTCCTCCTGGCAACGCTGGCAACCCCACCCCCTGCGCCACGGCACGATGATCTCCATGGAGGTGGTGGACGCGATGATCTCCATGTAGCTCTCCCAGATCGTACTTCAGAGGTCGAGAATCTCGCCGTCCTTCAGAAGCTCTCCCAGATCTCTGATCGCCGTCCTTTAGAAGCGGATGAGAGGGGTTTTCGTTCTCTCTCTGTTTAGCATCAAGCAAGCCGCGTATGGGGAACAGCCTGATCTCCATCTTCTTGCAAGTAAGGTATTTGGATGCTTAAAGGCATGGAATTTGTTCATATAGGCATGGAATTTGTGATCTGTTCATATAGCCTGATCTCCATCTCCATCTTGCTCTTGGGTTTGAGATCTGTTCATATAGGCATGGAATTTGTGAATTTAGGCAATCCCTTCATTTAGGTCTGTGAATATAGGTCTGTGAATTTAGGTCTGGAATTTGTCCTCTTGGGTTTGAGGTCTGTGAATATAGGCATGAAATTTATGTGGTGAAACGCAGAACTTGGAATCAAGGGTAATTTTGCAAATTTTGAGATGATAAATTTTGAGGTTGGTGATTCTAAATTTTGAGATTGGTGATTCTAAATTTTGATTCTAAACGCAGAGGTTGGTGATTCTAAATTTTGAGATGATAATTTTGCAAATTTATGTGAAGTTGTATAAACGTTAGAGACAAAATTACATTAAGAATTGGCTATAGTAAGAATTGGCTTTATCATGATTGAAGACCTTTGGCAGGAGCTGTTTTTAGTGATGAACTATGTATAATTGCCATCCTAAATGTTAGTGAAGACCTTTGAAGAATGTTAGAGTAAATTTTGTCAAACATAACTTTGAAAACAATTTTGGATAGAAAAGGATAATTTGAGGTATTTCCATACAATGACAGAAAAAGGATAATTTGGATAGAATGACAGAAAAATTTCCATACAAAAGGGATTTGATAGATCAAATTTGATACAGCAAATTTTTATCTACTTTGATGTTATATAATTTTATTTGGTGTTGTTTGGCACGGTTATGTGACCTGCACCACTGAATTTCCATGAAGATTAGCATCTGGTTTTTGGAGTAAACTTCATTTACCCAAATTTACTTCATTTACCCAAATTTACTTCATTTACCCAAATACTCAAACAATACCCAATATGAGGACCTGCTAATATGAAGTAAATGAAGTAAATTTACTGGCAACTTAAATTTACGTAACTGAAGTAAATTTAAGTAAATGAGCACCAGCAAATTTGAGGACATGCTAAACTGAAAAACTAAAACAATACCCAAATACTGAAAAGGATAATTTGAGGACCTGCTAATATGAGTGCAATATTTTGAGGACCTGCTAATATTTTGAGGACCTGTCCAAATTACTCAAGTTTATAGTGCAATATTACTCAAATTTTTGAGGACCTGCTAATATTTCAGTGCTAATATTGATTTTGAGGACCTGCTAATATTTTGAGCTCAATTTTGCTTTTGACATCAAAATTAACAGTTTTTCAGTTTTGAGCAATATTACATTGTCTAATTTGGACATGCTAATTTGGACCTACTAATTTGGGTATTGTTTGAGTGAGGACCTGCATATTGATCAATATTACACCAAAATATTGGCAGCTTTTCAATTTTGCTTTCAATTTTGAGCAATATTACATCAAAAGGAGTATTGAGCTCAAAATTGGAAAGGATAGTGCAGTTTTTCAGTGCAGTTTATTGTTTATTGCTCAAAATACTGCACTATAAATTGAGGACCTGCTAATTTGAAAAGGATAATTTGAGTATTGTTTGAGACTTTGAGTAATGACAACAATATAATTTGAGTATTGGTTTTGGACATGATATGCATTATAAACTTTTTGGACAGTATCTCAAATATTTTAATTTGAGTATTTGGACAGGATGTGCAGGTCCTCAATACTAAAATTTGGCCCGGATATTCATTATAAACAGTGTAATTTGAGTATTGAGTTTGAGTATTAAGTATCGAGGACAGGATATGCAGGTCCTGAATATTTTAATTTCAGTATTGACATGATCAATTAGAAAAACAATATAATTTGAGTATTGACAGGAAACTGCAAAATTAGAGTTTGAATATTGAGTATTGAGTATTGAGTTTTGAGTTTTAATTTGAGTATTTGGACGGAATATTTGGACATGATATGCATTATAAACATCAAATATTTGGACATGACCTGCATATTACCTCAATACTCACAATTTTGCAATATTTGTGGGTATATAGTGCAATATTGTGCAATTTCAGAACATTAGTGCAAATTGACCCAATTTCAGTGAGTATAGTGTAATATTGTTCTGACCCAAACTTTATAATGCAAATTGACCCATATTGTACTGCAAAATTAACAGTTAACTGAATTTTGTATTATAAGTTTAAATATTTGTTCAGAACATATACTCACACTATGCTCTGATAATTGACAGGATTATGAGTATATGTTCTCAATTTTAAGTATTTTGCAATGGGTCAATTTCAGTGGAATTGACATAATTTGCTCTGACCTGAATGTTTTTAACAGGATTTGCAATGGCAAAAATTTTTGACTTGAGTTTAGTGAAAAATGAGTTCCAACCTGAGTATATTACCATTGCAATGAGAGTTCCAACTCACAATTTCTGATAAAATGAGTTCCAACCTGAGTATATTGCAAAAAAATTTTGCTCTGCTATTTTTGGACAGGATTTACATTTCGAATTGGATATGCATTTGGAACTGGATTGCATATCAGAGAAATTTGACAGGATATGCATCATGTCAAGAATTTCATTTGATTTCAGTTCCTGTGCATTTTATTTGAATGCCAACTTCTATTTGTGTTGAATGCTAATTTGTGTTGACTCTGCCTCTCTGAAATCTTTTGAATGCCATTTTGATAAATTCTCTGTATAAATGAGTTCAATTTATGTTCTTCTGGGTGTAAATTCATTTTGATATAATATGCAATTTCTGTTGATATGGAAATGAGTCCAATTTGTGATTTTCTTTATTCCAAGAGTTCATGGAGAAATCAGTTTTTTCTTTATTAGTAGAGTTGATATTCATAGTGGAGTTCTTGGAGAATGGGAGTTCTTGGGAATTTAGTTTTTTTTGTTCTTGGTAAAACTATATGTTATTATTCTTACTGTCCTTTTTAAAAGAATCCAACAAAGCACATGTCCAAATCCCAACATTGTTTACATCTGCAATAACATCATCCAACAAACTAGACATATACATATTTCTTAAAACTAGACACTGAAGTTGCACTGCATATTGAGTTAAAATATTTCATATTGAGTTAATACATGATTTCAGTAATGAGTATAAATTATCGGCATATACTCAGGTTGGAACTGCATATACTAAGTTGGAATACAGGATGTCCTATTCAGTTAATATTTGTGATTGCATATACTCAGTTGCACTGCAATTTATAAACTTCCAATTTGATGTTTATAAACTTCCAATTTAATCTGGTTGCTTTTATTTCCTTCAGGTTTACTGTTTTTCGATCGGTAACAGTAGCATGAGTTCTAACTCTAGCATCTCGGAAGCAGATTGGTAACTTTGGGTTAGGGTTTCCTCGATCTCATTTGAGTTTTCATTAGGCCTCCCTTATCTGCTTCACTGTGATCGAACGCACGCCATGGCGGCTGTCGTGCTTTTGCTCACCGTGAAGCAGTAAGGGAGGCCCAATGGCAAGTCCAACTTCACCCATCCTCTTCACCCCTCATCTTCAGAGTTGGAGAAATTCGTCTGTAACAATCCAAGCCACACACTCTTCTGTTACGTTTGCAACAACCAGGTTATAATTCTCAGTTTGTTTTCAGTTTATTTTCTGTTATTATCAGTTTATTTTCTCATGTTCTTCACCTCTCTTCTTGCATTCAATTAGGTTCTTCACCTATCTACTTGCATTCAATCAGGTTCTTCACTGATACTTGCATTATCTAAAGAAAAAATCCTGATTTTTCATGTTCTTTTGTTCTATTTGTGCTAAAGATGGCTGCTTTCAGGTTAAGGGTTGTTGGAGTTACTTTGTTTGTGTTGTTGTGAGTTGGTTGATGGCCAGACATTTGCTTGCATGTTGAGAACATTTGATCATAGTCTTATGTTGTATAATGCCCATGATGGAAATTTCTTGATTTGGTTCAAGTTTGTTTCGTAGAAATGGGTATTGCTTGGTTTCAAGTATTGATTGCTGCTTACTATCTTTTTGAGTACTATGTTTTTGAGGGGAATATTTATTGCTATTTTGTTGTGATTCACATTCATGTTTGGGTATCTCATGGGTATATTTGCCTGAGCTAAGTTCTTGATTTTTTTTCCTTTTTGGTATGAAATAAATAATCTACCACCATTTTGGAAGCTAACAAGATATCACTTGAGAGTCATAGAGCATTCTTTGGGTTTCTGGTTGATAGTAAGCACTTAAGTGGCATTTTTCTCGCAGGCTACTGTTGAGTTCATACTTAGGTAATATTGTGGAATGTGTGGAATTTTGGTTGAAGTTGGAAGTAGTCAATTAGAGATGTAAGCCATAGTTTTTGCTTACAAGAAGTTTTGACCCATATGAATGCTCTTTTTGGTTGAAGTGGCATTTCTGGTTGCTTACAAGAATTTTGACCCATAGTATATTTGAAATTATATGCTTTGAGTTGATTTGTTCAATTTTTTGAAATTGAACTTACCATTAAAATTTCCAATGGCAAGAACTTACAGTGTATTTCTTTAATTTGTTTAATTTAGTGTATTTGTAGAACTTACAGGTCAATTTGTTTAATTTAGAAGTTTAATATGAGTAGTGAATTTACTGGTGATAATATGCTTACAATAACAGAATATGGTGTTAAGTCATTTTGAGCATTTGGTGTGTATGCTTACTGGTGTGTGTTGATAAGATGGTATTTACTGTTAGCAAAAAAAATTATATCTAAATTCAATTTAGTCACAATATTACATCAATAATGAGGACAAGATATCCAAATTTGGACAGGATAGTTAAGTGTGGACATGATATGAAGTTGATATTTTCAATATCTGTGAGTATATTCATGATGATTTCAAATTTTCAATATATATTAGAAATATGCAAAAGAAGTGATTGCGAATGGAATACAAAAGAAGTGAGTATATTCACAGGTTTGTGAATATACTTCATTCACAGGTTTGTGAGTAAATTCACAAATATTACAATATTTGATTTTCACAGGTTTGTGAATATACTTTCAATATACTCACTTTCAATATATCACAGGTTTGTAATATTTGTGAAGTTGATATTTTCAATATTTGTGAATTTTCAATCAAATATTTGTGAATATACTTTCAATATACTATGAAATCTGATATATTAGAAATATGCAATTCAAAATCTGTGAATGATTTGCAATTCACAGGATATGAAGATTTTTGATACTTCAACTCAAGATATAACAGATTTCACTCATCAAATTTGAAATTGATACTTCATTCACAGATTTCACTCATCAGAGTTATATCAAATGTTTGAATGAAGTGAAATTTTTTGAATGACGTATCAATTTCCTGTGAATGAATTTGAAATCAAAAATCAATAATTCCAACATTACAAATGGAGAAATGGAGAAGGTAGATAAAGCCTCAAAGTAAGAGGAAACTTTTGACAAATGGTTACCAGGCATATTCTGTTGTATAGACCATGAATATGGATTTTTGGGTCATGCACTACATGCGACAACCCCCTGATGGTTCATATGCTTGCACTTTAACCTACACAACCAACTGTATTTCATGTTTATGGTGTTCTTTTTAATCTTGGACTGAGGTCTTCCATTGTTTATTTCGGCTTATAAGTGGTTTACCATGTCTTTCTGCAGTTCCCCTTTTTAAGCAATATTTATACAGTTTCTATCTATTAGGGGCATGAGCTTATCTTTTGGTTCTTATTAGGAGAAAAACAAGAGAATCATGTCAGCCCATTCAAATAAAGAAATTTTGTCATTTGGAAAAGTCAACTGAACTTCATCAAGATTTGTGATAACATGTCACCTCTTTTGACCAGGCTTGAAGAAGTCATCTAGCTTCCATGACTGATCTCTCTCTTATTGGCTTAAATAGTCTTCCAGGATGCCACAGATCCAGTAAGTAATCAGTTCACTTGATTTTTTGTTATATTTTTTCTTCGTGTTGACATAATCCTACAACATATGAATTTTGGGAATGTTTAGTTAACTGGTATAACAAAGAATCACCTATATATAATGATGAATATTGAAGTTTTAATGGGAGGCTGATAAGATGTATGAAATCATGATTTTTGTATTTTAAATAATTATTTTCATTTATTTATAAAAGAGTTTTAGTTTTTATATATACATTTTTGAATGATTTATGATCAGGGTTGACATTTACACATATGATTATTGGGTGAAAAGAAACTTGCAAGAGAGCCCAAAAGCATTCATGTCCGAGGGAAAGGTTGACACAGATCCATAGGTAATCGGTTCACTTGATTTTGTTGTTATATTTTTTTCTTCGTTTTGACATAATTTTGCAACATATGAATTTCCCAGGAAACTCAACTATGAGATATACATCCCAAGAACCTACAATCGCCACCATGACAGGTTGCAATGTGAGAACATGAACCATTCATCACCATTTCTACTTCCTTCTTCATGCACCGAGCATCTACAGAATGTAAAGCCTTTATGTGAGTATATCTAAAGTTATAATAGTATGTTAAGGCTTGAGTCTCAGTGACATGTTTGGTTCAAACAAATTGTGCAATGTGGCTGCACAATTATGATACCTTGATATTCTACAAATTTCACTGAATATTGTAATCATGTCATTAGCTTATATGTAGATCCTTTGCAGATTGAATGAATTTTTGATCTTGACAACAAATATAAATGGGATTGAGGTTTGTTCTTATTTATTATTTAGCAGATATATTAGTCCGCTAATAACTATGTGGATCGACCTTTCAAACTTTTTTTTAAATTAAAGAAGATTTAATGGAAAGTTAAACAACTGATATTAACCCTTGATAAGCTGGTGACAGTTTGAAACATTGAAGGTCAATTTACAAGTTGGAAGTAGGTAGGCTGGTCATTTTGGTCGTGTGTATTCTCCATGTAGCCAAGGAGCACCCATCTAAATTCCCGTCTAATATGAAATACAGAAAAGATTGATCCAGTCAGCACTTTTTCTGGAGCACAGTATAAAAACTATGGTGAGTATGGGGATGAAGTTTAGTCCTTTCTCTTAGGGAGCACATCCCTGTATTTTTGAGATATAAGCAACATCTGACACATAATGCTAAGAAGGATCCATGCTTGCAGACCACACATGATATGAATATAGAAGCATCTTAAAGAGTCCAGGCTATCTCTTAATCTCCCATTTTCTTAATTAGATCTGTCTAATTCTTAACAGAGTGAGAGAGAAATCTATTCTATAAAAGAGGACCTTTTTTGAATTTTGTCCTACGTGGCAGGTGTTTGTCCTACGTGGACAAAGACATGCTGACGAGGACAAATAAAAGGTGCTGACTAGGATGAGTTTGAAAGGAAACTCTGGGGGGGAAATGTTTCAAAATTCATAATGGGGGGACATCAGTTGGGGGGAAACATGGAGCCATTTCAAAATTCCAAAAGCATCTTCTTCATAATTCCATAAAACTCAAACCTCTTCCCGAACAAACGTTTTGGAGCCGGCCATCAAGCCCTCTTCATAAGTCCCCTACATCTTCTTCCTCAAGCCTCTGCACTATCTGTTTGGCATCAAACCATATATGGCCAATTGTTCATCTGCAGCTCAAGAATACGTTCAGTTTGTCTCCATCCAAACTTTCCATGATCATATTCTTTTCGAGCCACTTCACACGAGATTGGAGCATTGCATCCCTCAAACCATATATGGCAAACCATGTACCCTGCGATTTCAAATCCTCCAATAGCTTCACCAGTTCATCGATCATAATGCTCTTTGAGAAGACAACAACCATAATTCCAGCCAAAATCCTGTCAATCTTCCCTCTGTTCGTCCTGAACTCCTGATAAAACTTCAAGCACTCATCAACAAACAACGACGATGACGACAGCAGGAAGAAACATGGCTTGGGCAGGATCATATACGGTTGAGGCTGGTGCCAGATCGTCGAGGTATTCCTCTTCCAGCGACATCACCACCTTTATCATCACTGTCGCACCCAGTGGCATCAACCACAAGCTTGCCAGGTTGGGTGCCCCGTAGTCCTCCAAGTGTTTGTAGAAATTTCTCAAAGAAGAAATGTTAATTTTCTTTTTGTTTTTGGTTGAAAATAGGCAGGTCATGCAAGCCGGTGTTTCTATGGTGATGGCAGTGAGAGGGACGAAGTTAGCCAAGGAGTTGATTCAGAAGTTACAGGATGAGTAGGCTAGAATGGGAATGCCACTTAATGCAGATGGATACTTGATTGATTTTATTGAATGGGAATACCACCTGTTGTTGTGTTTTCATTGATTGATTTTATTAGGAAGCTTCGTTTGTGTGTGATTTTTTAAAAATGTTGTTTAGATTTTGTTTTTATTAACATGTTGATCAATGATTACAAGGTGGAGACTATGAACGATGGAATGGCAGTGTTCTATGTTAATTTCCATGGCCCAAAAGACAGTAAGTCGTTCTCATCTCCCCCTTTTCCTCTTTCTTTCATTCAATGCTTTTTGTTTTTTTTTGTTTTTTGTTTTGCTTTCACTAAGAAATTTGTAGAGGTAGTCAGATTTCTTTATCTTTTGTTTGGATTCTATTTTAAATGTTGATTGGCCCACGAATGAAGGTAACGCCTCCATAAGTTCATCATGTCCATCTCATGATTGAGCATTGTTCAATTTCAGTTTTATATGAACAAATTGAGGGGGAATGTTTTAAACAGATTGAAATTGAAATGGGCTTTGCTTTTTGAAATGGTTTGTAGGTTCTAGCCAATGGCATGCTGGATGAATGGGAAGAAAATCTGGCAATAATAATTTCAAACAGAACAAAGGATGATGAACTTGCTATTATTCATCTTGGAGATTTCCTCTTAAAAGAGAGAGGAGATGTTTGTATGCCACCATGTGTCCTGCATAGGCTTTATATACCATTCTGCGAGCCATCTAATCTGAATATGATGCATCTTAACGCAAGTTTTTGAATCCAGATAAGATTATTGCTGCGCATACCTACTACTTAGTTGCTGAAGCAAACTTTGAGTCTTACTCTTATAGTGCAAGACTTTGTTTTATTGGCGCAGACCACTGGAAGTGTCCAAGGAGATTCGTTAGTCCTGAATCCATCCAGGTTCTACTCAATTGACTTTTGCAATTTCCTTTCTCATATGCATACCATTTGTCTTCAATTGCATTCCCAGATGTCTGGTTAATAGATGTTAAAGTTTGCATACCCACAAATGTTTCTACTCAAGGGATTTTTATTTCCATGTTCCTTTTAACTATAAACAATGTAGCATATATCTGTCATGAAGCAGTGTCATATTGGACATTATTAACATTGACACTTCATGCTGCATTATTTTTCATCGTTTTGCTGCATTATTTTTCATCATTTGCATGGTGAAGTAATTTATTATGAAGACACTTTGTTATTTTGCTCTCAAGTTGGTGTAACTGTTTGTAAGCTTATCCTTTTTCTTGCAGATGTTTGTATAATTTTCTTATATTACCTTCAAAGAGCTCTTGAATACAATATCCGGAAGCTCCAGCATGCTTCCAACCAAACTCCTTGGCATAGGAAGATCCAGCATGTTTTCTTCATTAAGAAAAGAACTGTGCACATGCTCGCATGAAGTCAGTCTGATTAAGTCCAGTCCTCATATCGCCAGGTTCTATCTCAACCCTAACTCTACTATTGAGACTAAATGAGGGCTTTAAAGCCATTTTGTACGCAATATTAACCTTTTGCAGGGTTGCATTTGTTTGTACCTGGGAAAATTAAGTTTTGGAGCCCATAATTAATTCCACCCATAATTGCGTGCAAATCAATAATTTCACAGCTCCTTTGCTTTGCTATTAATTTCCTTATTGATTTGTTATGCCCCATGAAGAACCAGTGGAAGCTCTTAATTACGTTATATAACAGTGTTGATATGATTTTTGATCAAGTGTGTTCAGTTTTTTACAGTTAAAAAATTTTGTAGTTTGGAGTTGAGCTTAGTTTTGAAACTAAAGTTTCTACAGCCTTCCCCTTTATCAATAGTGGTGTTTTGGTTCATCCAAAGGGACAGAATACCGAGTTCTGACTGATTTTATGATTGGAAGTATGTATGAATGAGAAAGAAGCATCTCCAGCCTTCCATTATCAAGAATGTTTTTTTTGTCATTCAAAGGAACTGTATAATGAGTTCTAAGTAGATGATAGCTTGCAGATTTTGTGATTGAAAAGTGTATGAAGGAATGAGAAAGAAGCATTCGGTTGTCTGGTTCATCAATTTTAAAAATGAAGAAAGTTGTTCTATGCTGCAATTTTTTTCAACATATTATCATCTTTTCCAGTATATTTTACACGAGTAGCATGATGGAGAAACATCCAGAAATTTGTAAACGAGCAATACTTCTTTGAATTAGCAACAAAATCTCCAGATCAAGAGAGATGCATAATGCCATTAAGAATAGATGCAAAGAACCTAAATCGAAATGAAATATTCTGGATGACTGATCAAAGCCAAGTCAGAAAAGGACTAACCTTTGCCAATCCCTTAGGGTCGCATCGAAATGGTACAAAGCAACAAGAGGCCGAGGCACTAGAAATGTAATTCTTTTAGTCCACCACCATTGCTTTTACTTTCTGTTAGAATGAATGAGCTAGGAAAATAAATAAACACATTGTTTCTACCCACAATGTTAAAATTTTCTAACTCATGATGATTCAAAACTTATCAAAACACTATTTGGTGGTTTCTTTCTATTTATGATTTCTGTTAGGATAATTACCACTAAATCAGTTGCCTGTTTGGTGCAAAGATCAACAAGTAAAGGATTTTAACAATACTAAAAAGGATTATATGGTCATTAAAAGTATCCAGACGCTAATGCAAAGGTATTAGTTAGGTATGAAAAGTTCCGATTTTTTTGTCGTATACTTATAATGAGCATGTTTCGAGTCACAATGGCTGCATGATTAGAAAACATATGGGAAGTAATGTGTACACTTGATTAGAAAACATGGGTGCATGATCTTACAAGATATGTTTTCCATTGATGGAATATGATAAATGGTTCAAAATAGCTACCACAATTTGCTTTTGTGCAATATTGCAGTGCCCTAGAAACTCCATGAAAGGAAGTTTTTGCAAGCAAAAAGATTTTGAATTTCCTTCCAATTGTACCATATGGCGACAAAAACAAAAAAAGGACCTTGAAACAAGGTTAGAACTCTTGGAGTTAGTATCGGTATTGGCCAATGGCTTGCTATTGATATCGGTTGTATCGAAAGTACAAGGAAATGCATATCAGAAGTATTGGAATTTAGGAACGATGGTTTTATCAGAGGCTAGGTGTTGGCTGAAAGTAGATCTTTATCTTTAGCAAATGCTTAATCTATGATTGGATCATTTTTTTCATATAGGAAACTGATACGATTATCATTTTTATCCTATCATTTTTTTCCATATAGGAAACTATCCTTTCTTTCTCTGACTGACTTTATCGATGGATTATTTTTATGAAATATATTATCATAAATCAATAATCTTCAACTTCATTAGTTTTAGAGATGGATTGATTAGCATCATTATGATTGCAATGGCTGATGTTATACATGTTTTGGTGAAACTTGAGTTTTGCCCGAAAAGAGGGTCTAATTTGAATCACTCAGAGAAATTTAAAAATGCATTTATGTATCTATATCAATCTATTTTTTGAACCTTGAATTTGATTGTTATTTTTTAAATAAGATTCTTTAGACCATTATATGGCATTAGTCAGATTGCTACTACATACCTGGTGCCTTTTATTAGTTTTTTTTTACTTTCTACTACTTAATGACATAGGTGTCTGATACTTTTGGGTGAATCATATCCGAATGCTTAAATATGATACATTACGAGTGATACATCTTGGTGTTGGTCAAGTTTTCTATGATTTGAAGTATAAACCTTGGCATCCATTTTTATGATCATGCAAGATCTTGATTCTTTTTATGGCACCTCTGCATCTCCTTCTCACGGTATTTTTGCATAGCCCAATTTCTTTACGCCATTTAACCGATGGTGGCTGTACTATCACGTATTGTTTCTCCTTGCATACTGTAACCAATGATACAGATTTGATTAAACTCAAATTTGATAGTTTGACATGGTTTAATTTTGACTCCTCTCTGACTGCAAAGCACCAATCTCTGCAGTTGAATTGGGCTCAATCCACTTGCAGCTGGATTCAAAAGCAAATATTAATATTTCTCCTATTAATGTTTGAATCTATCTCAAGGGCTTGGCTTGAGAGAAGCTCGCTGCCAACAAAATACTTTATCAACATATGGAAACCATACTGCCATCATTTAACCATGTTCCATATGCATCTTTTGGGACTAACACTGGGTTCATAATACATCTGATTATTGATCTGAGACTAGAGTTGGGCTTAGTTACACCTTAGTGAACACAGCTTCGAGGCGAGAATCGAGGTGCATGCCGAGCTTCAAGAATCAAGAAGAAGATGTGGTTTTCACTTCATTCAAGAATCAAGAAGAGGGGAATGCAGAGCATCAAATCCCTCCCTTAAGGTGCATTCTGGGGGGAAGTTGGTTTTTGGTTTCTTTTGATTCTGGAGTATGAAAAACGTGGGAAAATTTGGTTTTTTTGTTTGTGGTTTTCATTTGCAAGTGAAAAATTCGATTTTTTGTGCTTCCAGGTTTTATGCTCACCGAATGTTTGTACAAATGCTCAAAAGAAAATTCAGATTATTGCTGAAAACATTGCTCAAAACATTTGTTTATTGTTTGGATCCATTTGAAAGATTCTGTTGAAAGATGTACTCAAACAACTTGCAAGTGAAAATTAACAGGTGAAATGCTTTATTTCAGAAGTTTATTGTTTTTCAATGATTCTTGCTCAAATCATTTAAAAACACACACTGTATTGTCTTAATGTAATCTCATAGCACAATCTGAAATTTTGCTTTTTATTAAATGATGCTTATTGTAGTTAGTGTTGATAATGCTTGGCATTTTCAGAAGAAATGCTTGTGAGCTTCTCCAATGGTATCGTCGAGACTGGCATGTTTGCTTAATTATATTCTTTCAGGTAAATTAAGAAAGTTGTAATGCCCTCGGGAACAATTTCGTTGGATGACATAGATATTGATCAAATCGGTGTTTATGTTCTCAAATGTGCGAAGAAAGGTAATGTGGTATGTTAATTTTGTAAAACGCATCGATGAGGTTGAAATTACAAATTATTTTCTTATTTGGTTATGTAGGTGAAATGCTTGATCTTTCAGAAGGCATAGACTGTACCATGATAGCCTTGACTACCCTTCCATGGCAGGCTATGAGATTAGTGTATGGTTTTTAAAGATTCTTTTGAAAGACCTATTCAAACAAATGCAAGGTCTACCATGAAACACATGAAACCCACTGTAATCTTTCAGAAGGCAACAGACTGTACCATGAAACAAATGTAAGGTCTTCCATGGTAGGCCTTGACTACACTCATGCATTTTCTTTAGTAATGCAAAGTGAAGTTGGTCAGATTTTCGTTATTACCATTATATTTGATTTTTACAGATATAATCACTACAAGTTAATTGGAAAATTTACAGATGTCAAACTAAATAAAATGTCTACAATATTTTTTACAGATGTCACACCAAATATTTAGTCTTGCTTGGATGTTGAGGCATTCTCTTCCGGTCTCCCATCAATCTCAGATCTCCAATGGATGGTATATCAGTGGAGCTCTGCTCTAAAAAGCAATATCGGCATCCTCATGTTCCCATCTCATCAGAACTCGACACATGGCTACCAAATGATCCAAGCGATCCCCTATGAGCACGTTAACCACGGGCTTGCTATGAAGGAGTGAGCACATTGATCATCTGCTCACCGTCGGAAAAACTTGCCATACGCTTGCTCGACCATCTTCAATATTTAGGTCCTTACCGATACGAGATCCTCCATAGAATTTAACACTTTTGGTATTCTAAAAATTAACAGGTTTGGCATTCTGTTAATTTAACATGTTTGGTGTTTGTTCTCAAGAGTATTTAGAGTATTTAGGTTCTTATATATCATGGATTGAAATGGATTCACTACTGAAAGAGCATTTAAATGGAATTTTTAGAAATATGTGTTAGATACTGTGAATGTGTTGCATTTTAATTTGTTTTTGGTTTTTTTGGAGTTGTGCCTTTGAAATGTTAGTATTTGGGTTGTAATTGTACTTTGTCTAGATAGATTGTAATGGCTATATATGCTTTTTGGATTTTTCTTGAATTTTTCTTGGATGTATGCTTGGAAGGTTGTAATTGCACTTCGGAATTTGTTGTGTTTAGGAGTTTTGCTGTTGTAAATCATACTGTCCAATATGAACTTTACCTTCCCTTGCAAATGAGGAAACCCGTACATTTAACAATGGATAAAAACTACTGCACGTAACTTTAGTATTGCTTGCATAAACTTCTGTACCAATGCTACAAACATCAAAACTATATGTGACTCTTTACCAATGCTACAAACTTGCTGTTTTAAATCACATATCCTTATGTATGAAATTCGTTGACGTTCCTATATGTGACTCTTTACCAATGCTACAAACAAATTCCAAAACTACTTAAAGATGGTTTCAGATGATGATATTTCACACTTTGCTCCATGGGTTATTTTCTTCCTGTTAGAAGGAGATATAAATAAAGCTTTGTCATTTCCATATTTATACCATCCTTTATGAAGTAGCTTGAAGGTCTAACCCATCCAGGCATACATTAGAGCTTTCTGTTGATGCTGAAAACAATTTGCCCAAATGTATAAAATCCAAATATTTAAAATTTGCATATCCTTATTTGGATAATGTAGTTTAAAATAGTCCATCTATTATACAATTGAGGTATGTTTTGAATGGGTTTGCTGGCTAGGACAAAAGAGTGGGTAGAAAGACGACTGTGCTTGAATCTTGAGGAATCAATAGTTAGGATAAGAGTTTATGAAAATTTTAGGCGACAATCCTAAAATTTTGGGAGGATGTAAATTTGGAAGAAACTAAATTTTAGCGGAATTAATGTTTTTGGGGTGAACAGAATTTTTTGGAGAGAACTAAATTTTAATTTTAAATTTTGGGGGAAAATAAAGCTGGATGGAACAAAATTTAGGTGGAACTAAACTTTTAAATTTTGGTGGGAACTATATCTGAAGGTAACTAAATTTTGAGGGGTAGTTTAAAATTTAAAATTTTGATGGGAACTAGATCTGGAAAGAACTAAATTTTGGATAAACAAAATTTTAAATTTTGGTGAGAACTAAATCTGGAGAGAACTAATTTTTAGGTGAACGAAGTTTTTTAGGGAACTAAATTATCTGTCGGAACTAAATTTTAGTTTAAATATGGTTACAATTTTCTATTAGGGGATATTATGAAGGCTGGAGCAAAAATTTTGGGGGGGTATTTTGAATGGTGATAAATTTTGGGGTTAAGAAATTTTGAAAGAGGCTGTAAACTATTTTAGGGGGAGAAATTTTGAATGTATTGAAATTTTTTCGAGGAAATATTTTCACTGCCCCCGTGACCTATGGTCACGGGTTATGACTAGTATATATATATATATGGGTTATTTAGTAGTACCCCCCTGTGTTTTCTCGGAAATTAGTAGTACCCCCCTATGGTTTCAATAATTAGTAAGACCCCCCTGCCATAGGGGGGTAATACTAATTTTTGAGAAACCCTGGGGGGTGATACTAATTGCGGAGGGGGGTCTTACTAATTATTGAAACCATAGGGGGGTACTACTAATTTCCGAGAAAACACAGGGGGTCAGTACTAAATAACCCTATATATATATATATATGTGGTAAAGTGTTCATAGGGTGACTCCTTAGATGAAACCTAAGGAGTCGCCCCCATTTTCCCCCATATCCCTCAATTTTTTTGGATTTTATTTTTCATGGGGTTGTTGTTCACGTCATGGATGATCAACATACCAAAAATCATGTCATTCCAATACTTTAAAAGCACCCATCTACCCCTTGCAACTTCAACGGTCTGAAAACGTCCTGAAAACCCCATAAAGTTGCAAGGGATAGATGAGAGCTCTAAAAGTATTGGAATGACTTGATTTTTGGTATGTTGATCATCCATGAGGTGAACAACAATACCAAGAAAAAAAATTTAAAAATAATTGTGGGAGATGGGATAAAATGGGGGTGACTCCTTAGATTTCATCTAAGGAGTCACCCTAGGAACACTTTACCCATACACACACTCTCTCTCTCTCTCTCTCTCTCTCTCTCTCTCTCTCTCTCTCTCTCTCTCTCTCTTACATATCTTGTTTGTTCACTTGCTGATCTATCCTATAGGGTTGTCTATCCAGGTGTATCTCGGTATGCGCTGGATAAATGTATTTCTGCTTGTGTGCGTGTATATATATAGGTCTGTACCAAAGTATGTGTGTATGTATATACATGTGCAATGTGGATGTAAATGTGATAGATATGGAATATAGGTGTATATATGTTTGATAAATGTAAGTGAATAAAACTGTTTGATATGTGGGTATTGGAATGCGTGTACTTGTTGCATAATATATGCATACGCGTGTGGGGGGGTGTATATGGATACTTATAATTATTCGACTATCATGGCAGTATGTGCGTAGGATGTGCAAAGGTAGTTATATATATAGAGCATATGGCAGGGGATGTGTTATGTTTGTGCACTCTTGTGTGTATTGTGTGTGGTATATGTGCCTATCTGTGTGAGGCAGTAGGCGCACTGCTTGGATGTGAAGTTATGTGTATATTTATTTATAGTATGATTGTGAATCTTATATTACCTGATCATGCATGTGTTAGTAATGTATGTATGGATGTGACTAAATAATGTGTGTATATAGCTATTTATGTGTCTATACATGGAAGTGAGCCCATATGACTAAGTATTGGATGTTTAGGGATCAGGTGTACATACAGTGTGACATCGTGATAGTGACCCTGTCTATCAAGAAATGGTGTGTAGATTAATGTGCATTGTTGTGTGTTTGGGCATGGATATAGACGTATATGTATGCATATAAGCAGGTAGAATATAAGTCGTTATACTTGAAGGTATCGTTATATGGATACGATGTGATGTCGTATGCACATGGATATGCGTAGTAATTTAAATACGTATAATAATACGTATATAGACTTATTTATAGTGTGTGATGTGTATGTTAGTGTGTGAATACATGTGCCTAGATGTTTACGTGAAAGATATATGTGTATGTATATGTAATGATGCATATGGTGATATGGATGTGCTACTAGATGAGTAATAGGATGTATCTGTGACATGAGTGCGATGCGGATGTGTAAGGATGATAGTAAGGCGTATAGTGTATATAAGTGTGGTGTAGATATGTATTATGGTTTGTACTTCATGGATAGTAAGACCATCATACCTAGCGGACCTCGGCAAGATTCACATCCTAGGAAGTCCGAGGACGGAATTTACTTTAAGGTGTGTAGGATGTCATGCCCTATTTTGCACTATACGTGTATTCTACTGAACACACGTGGTATTTTTAGATACGATACATACGTGGGCATGAAATAAGCGTAGACATCGATGTATGTGACATAATGCAAGGGGGATTAGGCCGTAGTACGTTGCTAAGGGAAGAGAATGCGAAATGTGAATGCGGGAGAAGTGCAAATGACGTCGTGGGTGTAATACAACAGGAATGTGTTAGACACGCGTGTGTGATGCATGTATGCATGCATGGATGTGCATGGATGTGTGTAGGAAGAGCCATGCAAGTGTGAAAGGGGTTAGGGGTCAATGGCAACCCCCGTAAATTTTTAGAAAGGCGAGGGGCAAAACGGTCATTTGGACTAAAACTGTTGTGCATGCATCCTAAAGTGGGGTGTGCATAAAGTAATGACAAACTTGTAAATACCTAGATGATGGAGGGGTATTTTAGTCATTTAAAGAGATGCATGCTTATCCAAAAGAGGCTTCTAGGTTTGGATATTTTGGGAGAAGTTTCTTACTTCTTCTTCACTTTTCTTTTCTTTTCCCCTTCATTTTCTTTTCTCTTCTCCTCTTTCTCCATAGCCTATGGCCGGCCATTCCCCTCTTATTTCCTCCTCCTTTTTCAACCCAAAACCCTAATTTCTAATCCCAATTAGAAGGAATCCAAGCTAGCTTCAAGAGAGAAGAAAATGGAGAAGAAAGAAAGAGGAAGAGAAGAGGAAAAATCAAATTTTGAGGTAGGTTCCAACTTGGTTTTGGAAATTTATTTAGGGTTCCATTTTATCATGTTTTTCTATCATGTTTTGATATACCATGTCTCAATTTTTCATGAATATCCCCTTGAAATTCTAAGCAAAATCACTTCTTTCAAAAGGCTAAAATTCTGTTGTATGTTTATGCTTGGATTCTGTTCTCTTTGGCTCGAATTAGGGTTCGAAAAAATATGAGCTTGTAGATCTTGAAGTTCTATCCCAAAATCATATAAATTTTAACATAGTTTCAATTCAAAAATTAGGAGCAATAAATCCATCTTTACAACATGTCTGTTTAATTTTCAATGTTCACACAGTTTAGTAAAATTGGCCTAGACAGCTCCACACATCATGGAATTTTATGATCTTAGTCTTTTTGGAAAGTTAACAAGTTTTTCTAAAAATTCTCCAGAGTGGTTATATGTCAAATTGCGGGCTCCAACATGCCCAAAATTGGCTTCCAATACAGACCCAAAAATCTGTCTGAAAAACAGATTTGACGCACTTTACCAATTAATTCACCATAAATCATATAGTTCATATTTTTACATAAAATTTTATCTATGAAGCCAAAACTTCCATATATTCAAATTTAATTTATATAGTTTTGTCAAATTCACAAGATAAATGAATGAAATGTGTTGATCTTTATGGCTATTCCTGCAATTCCAGCAAGCTGAAATATTAAAGTGATGTTATAAATTGTGCTCTATTGCTATTTCACCCTCTATAATGCATGATTATTGTTGTTGCATGGAATATAGATTCATGATATGTTTTTCCAATGGATTTGCTAATATTTTTACGGACATATACGTCACGTTCACCACATGTTCGTGAAAATGCCATAATGAAATGAAAGTTGAATAATATGAGAAATGAGCTTGCAAATATTTGTGCTATGAAATATGTTGTGAAATAGCAATGATGGGGTCATGTAAAGCATTGTATCATATGTTACGAGTGATGAATTGAAATGGCTATGTTGAAGGGCATGCCACTTGGGTGCATGACCCGTGTTGATATGGGTGTGGAATGTGAAACCATGCAACGTGTCCCCTTCAGTGCTATATATAATGTCGAATGAAGTTTTTGAATGTTTTAATCCTCTCTAATGAGGGTGAGTAAGCAAAACCCGGGTTTTATGTGGGATTTGAGTAAACTGTGGATATGAGGCCTGGACTGTGAAGTTGGGAGATGATTTTGTGATATGTGGAGTGTTATACCCACTCGCCTTTACCGGGAGTGGAGGGGATTTTTTTATACCCACTCGCCTTTACCGGGAGTGGAGGGGAAGAGGGCATACGGAGGTTGTGATATAAGCCTCACTCCTGCCAGGGACGGGGGAGCTGAGAGGCCCGGCGTACAGTGCCCGTGTCCACTGCGCCGTGTACTATATTCACCCCAAATTTGGGGTGAAGTCCAGGTCCTGGTATCACACAGTTTATCCAAGTTCCAATTATCTCAGTTATGAAATAATAAAATAAGAATTGCGTGTTACTTCTACTACTGGTAGCACTTCGCCTTCTCTTTGCCTGTTTCTTGGTGACTCTGTGTCTTGCCTCAGGCACTTGCATTTATCTTACTAAATATTGGTTGCTTGAACACTTGTGTTGTTGTTGTTGTTATTATTATTATTATATTTGATAACCCTTTCTTGCAGTAACTCGACATTGGACCACAGGTATGATTCCCTTGTTTTAGCTATTTAACTTTCATTAATACACTTAGTTACATGCTCTATTTCTCTTGGCTTACCTTGTGGATTGATAACCTTAGAATGACGTTTCCAAATCCAAGTTGGTTCTTACTGGGACACGCATTGACGTGATCCTCCCTATTTTTCAGGTAGCAAGGATAGCTTGGTTGGTGATGACTTGGAGTTGGGTTTCAGGGGGTAGTACTCGGCGTGAGCTGTAGCTTGTAGAGTGACTTGGTTGTCTTGGGAGGTGGAGAGCGTTGGTGTATGTGAAATGATGTATCTTGGCTATGTATGTAAATGAAAGTTGTTATATAAATTTGTTGTTGATGTTCATTGTTATTTATGGGTTGTTTGATATTTTAATGAAGCTGCACTTGTACTATCCCAGCATGTGCGCAGTGGCCTGCTTGTTCAGTTTCTTCTCTCTCTCTCTCTCTCTCTCTCTCTCTCTCTCTCTCTCTCTCTCTCTCTCTCTCTCTCTCTCTCTCTCTCTCTCTCTTCCTCTCTCATCACCCTCAATCTTCAGGATATTTGGAAAAAAATTATTAAATGCCGGGTATTCTGGGGAACGGGGCGTGACAAATACATACACTACAGATACATCCAAATGGTTTTATAAACACCATTCTACGGGGTATGCGTATATACACATATATAAACCATAACTCCACTTTACTATGCAAATCCACAGCCATCCCATTTATACTTGCATTCTATAATCTCAAATCCTTACATTCACCACATTCTACATACGATACACATCACACTTATATCCATATCCCATATAAGGCACGGTATAGGGCTAAGAGTTTAAACTTAGGGTGGCCGGGCTAAAGCACCAATACCCAGCTCAGGACGTATCCATCCCAAACACTCGAGAGTGTTACTCGTATTATCCATACGTCCATTACTTATTTATATCGCTATATACACACCATATATGACCAAGCCACATATGGCATACCAACCTAAGTACACAGAAGCACACCACAGACCCATTCTTCGCTATGCAGCAACCGTATCACACGGACAAGCTCATATACATCATCCAATACATGCTGTATGGTTTACACATATGTAAGACACAAGCATACAAGTATAAGTAACAAATGGCTAGTTAGACATACATACATTCTTACAGCCGAATATACAAACACACAATACAAGGGTCAGGTAGTGTAACGCCCCGCTCCCCAGGATACCTGAGAAGTACGAATCTGTATCAGGTATTCCCAAAGAGGTGGGTGCTGCGAAGGAAATACAAAATTACAAACACAAGCAGGTCCACTGCACACTGCTGGGATAGTACATGTAGCATTCCAGACAACCCAAAACACAAGAGAACCAACAACTCAAACACTGATCTATATAAATAAAACTGTTCATATACAACTTCCTTATACAAAACCATATACAATATACACACATCTCAATAAGGTACAAAAACTCACATCTCACCCAAGTACAACACCACTCCCAAGTCATCCACACTTCTCACAACTCCAACCAACTGAGTCAAGGGGCCTCCAACTCAAAGAACCAACCTGAAAAGTCAACGGTGGGGCACGTCAACGCGTGACCCAGTAGGAATTCCATATCTCAACTAGTCCTTACATGAAGTGTGGAAAGGGTACACATGAGCAGGCAGAGTGTATGTCATGGTGTAAACATCAACTGTAGTAAATGAAGTAACAACTATAGTTATGAACATGTGAAAGCGTGCACGTGCAACAGGCAAGGTGTACAACAATGGTATACAACATAAAAGAACCATAGTAAAGAAACACAAGTAAACAACACATACATTTACCATTGCTACAAGAATAATGAGGTTAATAATTAATTCATTGGTTATCATTTTGGAACTCGGATAAATCGTAGGACGCTAAGGAGCCGGACTTCACCCAGGGTGGGTGAAAAGTGGTACCACAACCAGCGACACGAGCACTGGAGGGCCTCTCAACTCTCCGTACCCGAACGGAACAAGGTATGGGAGTGAGAAAATCTCGATTTTTCTGTCGGACAAACGGAGCAAACCATCAGTTACCGTCATGGTGCATCACGAGTACACCAGCGGCCTCTCCAACCCTTTCAACTCGCCCTTCCGAGAGTGATACAGCGGGTGAGAATTCATATCATCTGTCCGCTCCTTAACTCCTATAATTTACCCGTGTTTCCCCCAAACCCCATGTCACCCTCCTTTAAGAGGACTTAGTCATTTTCATGAAACATAACACTTTCCATTTCTTTTCTTTCCACAGTTCATCACATATTTGGGACATGCATCGCCTTGTGTATTCCTTTTCTCATTTATCATAATATACCTGAAACATATAACCAAATTCACATCATCATTTTGCATGTGCCAAGAACATAAACCACATATCACCATGTAACAGAAACGATTAAGAACATTGATGGCAAGTTTAACCTCAAAAAGGGCTTAAAACAATATTCAAATCTTTCAGCTTGCTGGAAAAACAGAACAGTCAGATTAAGAAGCACATTTCTCCATAATTTGTTATCAAACATGCACATACAATATAAATGAAAGTCGTAGATATAGTTGTGCTGGATTCACCTATAAATTTTCATGCAGAAATATGAACTGGGTGATTTATGGTGAATTGTTTAGTAAGACCTGACGAATCTATTTTTCAGACAGATTCTAAGAGCTGTAAAGATTGCTAGTTTAGGACATGTTACAGTTAGAATCTCGAAAATGTGCACAGGGAAAGTTGTAGAAAAAGTTTTTATCTTTCCAACGAGATCAAGTTCATCAATTTCTATGGAGTGTGCAGGGACTGATCTACGTTTTACCAAACTGTGTACAGACTGGAAGAAATCTCGTCATGTTGTAAAGATAGAATTTTTAACCCCATTTCCAGTTCGAATTGGTAAAAGTTTACAACATAAAAATTATAGATAACAGTCATATCTTTAAGCCATAAAAATTTCAGAGCAAACTCAATTCTAGATTGGAAGGACTAAGCAGAACAATCAGCATGTAAATTTGTCCAGATTTGCTCACATCGCACAACCACCCAAAACTCAGGATTACTTACCGCACACAACCATACAAAACTTAGAATTGCTCACCGCACACAACCATACAAAACTCAGGATTGCTCACTGCACACAACCATACAAAACTCAGGATTAACATAAGAAAAGGTAAAACCACAACAACAACAACCATGAAACTAAGCATGTAACTCTAATACTAGTTGGAGATTGAATCCTACCTCATGGGTGATGAGAGACAAGGGGGTAGCCCAAATCCATATGATTCCTCCTTCCTCAAACCCTTCTCCTTATCTAAATCCTTCTTCTTCTTCCTCAAGCTACCAGAATGAGCAACAGCGTCCAAACAATGACCGGGATGCTACGGGAATGTGCAGAGTGAGGGTGGCGTAGCCCTACGGGTGCTCAGCCCCCCTAATATCTAAGAGTGAGTAAGGGGAAGGGATGAATTCGGTCTGATCTTTGGGGAGAGAGTGAGTGAATGAAACCTTCTTTCTTATTCCTAGAGTAGCCACCTCATCTCCCTAAAATCCTCTTAACATGCCACCAAGCCTAGGGTTAGGTAAGGATCAAGGATAACTTGACACATCAACGGTGGAGGTGTCCCTTAGGAAAATATTAGGATTTTGTTTTTTAAAAAAATAACTATACCCACTAAATACACATGCAATACTTACTCATCAAGACATTAGTATTCCACCCATATATTTCATTTAATAAAATCATGTCATACAAATTATTTAAAAATAATTTTTAGCTTTGACAAAATTAAATAAAATACATAAGGACTCCCAAAAATTTATACGCATATATATACGTCTAAGAATACGTATTAATACACGTATATGAATTTTGGGGTCATTACAGGTACACACATAACATACATACATGTCTTGAAGAGACATACACACATATGTATATCTCTCGGTGCTCCTATACGACTCATCATATACATATACGTTCATCACCAATGACGTACACTCCCATGTACCGCTTATGACCGATTCGCATATCCATCACACTCAACATATTGGCAGGGAAATATCCTTGTTTCCCCCACTCTAATACTGATAATTTAACATGACTACAACCATTATCCCTCAGAAGTAGTAATACATTGAAGACTCATATGTCTTACATATAAAGCAATACCATATACTAGCATATAGTCATTCAACCACATACATATACACATCATATAGTATACACCACACACATATACACCCATATAACAATACACCTCATATAGTTATTCGACTATATAGTTCAAGCTATATCTTCATAGTCAACCAATACTCAATTAAATACTTCCATCATTAGAGACACCACCCATCTAGTATATCCGTGTCTACCGAGGTGGGATACAAGGGGACACACATGAATCCACATGCTCTATATACATATCTAGATGCCACCCACAACTTAATATATATGTATATACATATCCAATAGGTTATACACTACATTAAGTATCCACGCGCGTATCCTTAACATAGCTTGCACATGAATCTAACTATACATCACACACAAGGACGTCATACAACTTCACAAGTCAATAGCCATACCATACTGGTATGCATCTACAGATCTCGAACCAAGAGTCTAAAGCGACCCTCAGATAACTCTATACCTCGAGCTCTTAACATTAGGACTCTGTCCTAAGGCTATACACTACCCACCTTAAGACTTAATTCCTACCTGTAGGAACATCACCCGTACTACCCTTACATGCCGCAGTGCGGTGACCTGCATGGGCCGCCAAAAACTGTCAGGCACCGTTCCTAGAATACACGGCATTTATAATTTTTTTTCCAAATATCCTGAAGAGTGAGGGTGATGAGAGAGGAAATGAGAGAGAAAGAAGAAACTGAATAAGCAGGCCATTGTGCACATACTGGGATAGTACAAGTGAAGCTCCATTATAATATCAAACAACTCATAAATAACATAGAACAACAATGACAAATTTATATAACAACTTTCATTTACAAACATAGTCCAAATGCACCACTACACATACACCGCTACTCTCCACCTCCCACGACAAATATGTCACGCTACACAGCTACAGCTCACATCAAGCCTACCCCAGAAACCCAACTTCAAGCCACCGCCAACCATGCTACCCATGTCACCTGAAAAATAGAGAGGAGCACGTCAACGCGTGCCCCAGTAGGAACCAACTTGGATTTGAAACACCGTTTTAAGGTTATCAAACCACAAGGCAAGACAAGAGAAATAGAGCATATACTAAGTACAATAATAAAAATTAAATAGCTAAGCAAGATGATCATACCTGCGGTCTAATATCGAGTTACTGCAAGAAAAGGGTTAGCACGAATAACAACAACAACAACAACAACACAAGTGTTCAAGCAACCATTATCTAATAAGATAAGTGCAAGTGCCTGAGTTATGACACAGAGTCACAAAGAAACAGGCAAAGGGAAGGGGAAGTGCTGCACGCAGAAGGAGTAACATGCAAATTTTTATTTTGTTAATTTATAATTGAATTGCTTGGAACTTGGGTAAACTGTATGATACCAGGACCTGGACATCACCCCAAATTTGGGATGAATATAGCACACGGCGCAGTGGACACGGGCACTGTACAACACCGGGCCTCTCAGCTCCACCGTCCCTGGTAGGAGTGAGGCTCTCCTACAGTAACACAACCTCCGTATGTCCCCTCCACTCCCCGTAAAGGCGAGTGGGTATAAATATCACATATCACATAATCATTTCTCCCAACTTCCCAGTCCAGGCCTAATATCCACAATTTACTCAAATCACACCTAAACCCGGGTTTTGCTAACTTACCCTCCTTAGGGAGGATTGAGACATTCTAAACCTTATTTAATATTGCATGTAGTACTGAAGGGGACACATTGCATGGTTTTACATTTCACACTCATGTCAACATGGGTCATGCACCGAAGTGCCATGCCCTCCATCGTAATCAAATCATATATCAAATGGGTCGTGCACCCAAGTGTCATGCCCTTCAACATAGCCATTTCAATTCATCACTCATAACATATGATACCATGCTTCACATGACACCATCATTGCTATTTCACAACATGTTTCATAGCACAAATGTTTACAAGCTCATTTCTCATATTATTCAACTTTCACTTCATTGTGATATTTCCACGAACACGTGGTGAACATGACGTGTATGTCCGTAAGAACATTAGCAAATCCATTGGAAAAACATATCATGAATCTATCTTCCATGCAGTAATAATAATCATGCACTATAGAGGGTGAAATAGCAATAGAGCACAATTTATAACACCACTTTAGTACTTCAGATTGCTGGAATTTGGAGAAGTTGACAATACATGAGCACATATCATCAGTTTTTATTGTGAATTTAACAAAATGTCATAAATGAAAGTTACAGATATATTAGTTCTGGAATCACAAAAATATTAAGTATGTGATTTATAGTGAATTATTTGGTAAAGTGTGTCAATTCTGTTTTTTAGACAGATTTCAGGGTCTGTATTGAAACCCAATTTTGGGCATGTTGTAGCCGGAAATTCAACATATAAGCAATCTGATGAATTTTTAGAAAAACTAGTTAAATTTTCAACAAGACCAAGAACATGAAATTCTATTGTGTGTGCAGGTGTTGAGATCAATTTTACTAAACTGTGTCAAAACTGAAAAATCAAACAGACATGTTGTAAAGATGGAATGTTTTCTCCTAATTTCTGAATTGAACATATATCAAAATTTATATGATTTTGGGGTAGAACTTCAAGATCTACAAGCACATATTTTTTTCGAACCCAAATTCTAGCTACAGTAACCAGAATCAGGAAAACAACAGACATCATGATTTCAGAAGTTTCAAAGAGATGATTTTGCTAAGAATTTCAAAGTGAAATTGTGAAATTAAGCAATAGAATGTAAAATTTAACTATCCTTGTCACATATTGGATAAAAACATGCTATAAAAACTTGGTAGCAAGAACCAATTATTAGAGTTCCAAATCCAAGAGGATTCCTAGCTCAAAACTTGAATTTTCCTCTTCTCCTTCTCTTCTTTTCTTCTCCATCTTCTTCCCACTTGCAACCACGTGAGATTCTTGATTTTTGGAGTGATTAATTAGGATTTTGGAGTGAATAAAATGGAGAAAAGAGAGGGTATAGGGCCGGCCTCCTTTGGGAGAAAAAGGAAGAAAAGAAAAAATGGAAGAGAAAAGAAAAGAAGAAGGACGAACTCTCCTTAAAAAAATCTAACTCTAGAACCTCCTTAGGATAAGTATGCCACATGTTAAATGACCAAAATACCCTCCCAAAAATACCCCTCAACTTTTAGATAATTAAAAGTTTGTCATTACTTTATGCACACACAACTTTAGTATGTACGCACAGCAGTTTTAGTCCAAATGACCGTTTTGCCCCTCGCCTTTCTAAAATTTACGGGGGGTTGCTATTGACCCCTAACCCCTTTACACTAGCATGGCTCTTCCTACACTCAGCCACACACATCCATGCTTGCATACATGCTTCACACACACACACATCTAACACATTCATGTTGTTTTGCACCCACGACGTCATTTGCACTTCTTCCGCATTCACATTTCGCATTCGCTACCCTTAACCATATATTACGACCTAATTCCCCTTGGACTATGTCACATACATCGATATTTACACTTATTTCATGCCCACGTATGCATCGTAGGTAGAAATACCACGTGTGTTCAGTTGAATACCCATATAGTGCAAAATAGGGCATGCCATTACACGATCATTATCCTAGGGTAGTGGATTAGAGACTGCCCAAAGGAGAAGAAGAAGCACGACACAACTGCCAATGCCATGAAGGGTGTTGAGGTCGAGGAGTATGTATTGGTCGGTGCTTCGGAGGGTGTGACGTCAGATGGTTGGGTGCTCGACTCCGGGTGCTCGTTCCATATGATTCCACATTGAGAGTACTTTACGACCTTTAGGGAAGGTGGTAAGTGTACGGTCTTGCTGGGTGATGACCGATCTTATAATACGGCAGGCGTCGGGACAGTGCCGATGAGGATGGGTGATGGTGTTGCATGAGACATCGAGGAGATGCACTTTGTTCCCGACCTAAGGTGCAATCTCATATCGCTCGGCTCACTCGAATGCAAGGGATGTCGAGTGACGATGGAGAATGGAGCTCTGAGGGTGACCCGAGGAGCACTGATCGTGATGAAGGGGAAGCGTCAATGTAACCTCTATTATTTGGATGATTCGGTCGTAGCTGACACAGCGGCTCTGACTCGTGATGCTGAGGAGGACGACTCAATGTTATGGCACATGTGACTAGGTCATGTGGGCGAGAAAGCATTGCATAAGCTTATCGTTAGGGGTCATCTAAAGGGAACCAAGACCGGGAAGATCGAGTTCTACAAGCACTGTGTTTTTGGGAATCAGACACGTGCTTCATTTGGGACGGCCATCTACAATATGAAGGCATCAGTCGACTATGTACACATCGACGTATAGGGTCCATCTAGCACGGCCTCATGGGGAGGGAAACACTACTTTATATCATTTATCGACGATTTCTCACACATGGTTTGGGTGTTTTCACTGAAGTCGAAGGACCAAGTTCTTAGCACTTTCATCGAGTGGAAGAAGCTGGTCGAGACTTAGACTGGTCGACAAATCAAGCGTTTTCGAAGTGACAACGGTGGTGAGTATAGGTCAGATCTCTTTGAGAAGTTTTGCAAATTGAAAGGAAATAAAGACACTTCACCGTTGCTGGTACGCCACAGCAGAATGGGGTAGCAGAGAGGATGAACTAAATCTTGCTAGAGAAAGTTTGATGCATGCTGTCAACTGATGATCAATCGAAGGAGTTTTGGGCAGAGGCCCTGATGAATGCGCCCTACTTGGTCAATCGGTTACCATCTGCTACATTGGAAGGAAGACCTCCTTTAGAGGTATGGTCGGGAAGGCCAGTTTCTGACTATGTATTACTTCGAGTTTGGGGCTGTCCAAGCTACTGTAATGCTCTACCAGCTACTGCACAAGTACTAGAGGGGGGGTGAATAGTACTTTAAAATAATAAGGCGTATAATTCCAAATTAAATTGCACACAACTACCAAATCAATTTGCGGAAGCTTAAATTGAATGACAACAATGAAATTAACAATGCTAACAAACGATGTTAATGGGTTCGGATCCACCCAAGTCTCCCCGACTTGTTCCCGGTGATCCTACGTCCCAACCACCCGGATCCCCTCCGGATACTTGAGTTAGAAACCCTAACTCAAGATTTCCACTATGAATATCTTGTGAAAAACCTTCACAAGATCAAATCATACATGCAATGGCAAAGTGAATCCCACAACCCGGGATCACAAACTTCTCTCACAACCGAGAGAGCCAATAAGCAATATAAAAGAGTTTAGATGAAATAAATACTCTTACCACAAAATCCTATACCTTGAGTTTTTCTTACCCAATAGGTGGAATGAAGGATTTGAGGAAGATGAAGTTACCAAAACCTAGCACCAAGGAAATGACCAGCAATGGGTGCCTAGGGATGATTTGGAAACTTGAATCAAGCAATAGCTTGAAGAGCTCACCAAGAACAAGCTTCTCTCTAGATCTAGAAATGAGAGAGAATGGGTTTCTTGTGAGGAAGAGAGCTTTAGATTTGAGGGAGAATAGCTATCTCTTTAGAACTCAATGACTATCTGAATAGAAGCTCTTAATGGCAGCTCTAACCTAGATAGAAATGACCTAGGTTCGTATTTATAGGAACCCAAAAACACAAGTTAGGTCATTCATCAACGGATAGAAATCTGTGAGAATTAGTCGGTCAAAGATCAATCACTGACCGACTAGTTCATCAACTAGTCGGTCAGCCAAACAACGTGGACCGACTAAGAGTAGATCTGAGAAGAGATAGAATTTCAGACCTAGAAATCTAGTCGGTCCAAGAACACTTTCTGACCGACTAATTTCACAACTAGTCGGTCAGTCAATGAACGTAGACCGACTAAGAGGCAAAATAACTTAGTCTGAATGCAAAGTGACTTAGTCGGTCCAATAACAAAAGTTGACCGACTAGATTGTCAACTAGTCCGTCATCAAACGTTCTTAGACCGACTAACGGTAAACAGTAACTCAGGAGAAATTTAGAGTGAACAGTAAGTCACAACTAGTCGGTCAAAGAAGCATCACTGACCGACTAGTTCACAAACTAGTCGGTCGGTGAGTCAACGTAGACCGACTAACTGTAAACAGTAAAGTCCAAGAAATTAAGGAATCAAACTAGTCGGTCCAAGAACAGTTGCCGACCGACTAGATCACCATCTAGTCGGTCAGTACTTGTTCTTGTACCAACTAACATGCACAACAAAGTCCGAATCGAAGCGCGACGCTTCGAGGAAGTTAGAATGAACTTGTGCAAGGATCCTAGAGCTACGAAATGAGCGTAATGAAGATATAGACGTAAGATATACTCAAGGCTTAACATTCTATATATCGAAGCTAAAAGACTATAAATAAAACCTTAATAAACGGTCTTCGATAGCTTCGATTGAATCTTCATATTTTCCAAAGCGTCGCAAGAGCTTCAACGAAGCTTTAGGCATGAATATGAGCTTTGGAAAGTGTTGAGATGTCGCTTTGAATGTTCACGTGAAATTGGCGACGATCTCCAATACTGCGCTCACAAATTGTTAGTTCATGAATTATTTATGTTTGCTCATCATCCAAAACCAAATCCGGGGAGTCCAATATTCAACATTCTCCCCCTTTTTGGTGATGACAAACCAACATAAATAATAATCAAAGATAATAATTCAAATGTAAAATACTTACTCCCCCTGCATTGATGACACGTTAATTCCAAAATGAATATAAATGAATTGCATCAAGCAGACGAGTAAGATAAATAAAATGAATTGATTTTTGAAATATCGGATTTTGAAAATCCTTATATGTATCTTAACTCCCACTGAATCTAACATATCAAACTAGATTCTTGGAAATTGAGTTAAATTTTTCATTTGCGCTATTTATTATCATTATCTCTCCCCCTTTGGCATTATCCCAAAAATGGGGGGCATACAACGACAACAATTAGGAAATGTAAAATCCAACATCGGGAGTCGTAGACAAAGGCAATGGACCAACTTGACACCAAGGGAAAAATTGTGGAAATCAAAACAAGGTGTGCCAAATTTTCCATTATCAATAAAAATCAATGATAATCCAATTCATCAAAAATACCAAATGTTTATTCATTTCTTGAATAAAGAAACATACTCTTCAATATTCAATATTCTTGGTTAAATTTGTGCATGGAAAACAATTCTATACAATTATAGAATTTAAATCTATTTAACCAAGTTTGCATGCTACGAGCGACGAAATCACATTTCATATACATTCAACGAATATTAAAATGTGCACGACGAAATAAGATAAAGACAACGACGATGTATATATATAAATGATAACATCAAGAGTACATCCAAGAAGATATCAATACATCAAAATACAACATACCCATCAAGAAGAAATACATCATCATCATCATCATCATCAAAATAAATACTACAACAACGACAACATCCAAAATACATCAAAACATCATAACCCTCATACTCAATCCTAACCCAAAATACTCTCGCAAAGATATATCATCCAAAGCGTATATGGAGAGTCCTCGGAACAACGATCACGAGGAGGAGGCTGGATCTGCAGCGTCCGTGGGTCCAGTCGACGGAGTGGACTCAGGATCTGCAGGGAGTAGAGGTGTCTCAACAGATGGAATCGTCAGGGCAGGAGTCGAGATCTCAGGAACAGGCTCTACAGCAGCATGGGTCTCGACAGCAGATGTGTCAGCAGGAATATCAGCAGGCTCAGCAACAGGGTCTACAGCAGGCTCAGAAGACTGAAGTGCTGAAGCAGAAGGCTCTGGAGCACCGGAAGTGGTGCCAACTCCAGGAGCAGAAGTGGTAGTACCAGCAACAGCAGCAGCAGTGGCCTCATCGCCACGGGCAAAAGAAGTAGCAAGCTCGTCAAGCTCCTCATCGTCCATCTCCTCGGCCTCAGACACCGAAGGAGGAAGCTCAATCCCCATCATACGAGCCATACGGCAGACTACCTCCTCAGTACGAGCCAAACGGGAGTCGTGCTGACGAAGTAGGCGTACGACATCGTCCAATGTAGCAGGGGAAGACGAGGCTGCAGCAGCTGACGGAGTAGACTGAGAAGCAGATGCGGTAGACCTCTGCACGTGACGAAGAGCCGCTAGAGATTTCTTCACGGCCGTCGCGTTCAGAGGTGTACCCAAGGGACGCTCATCGTCAGGAGGGAGAGGAACTCGAAAATGACGAAATACGAGGGTCAACAAGCAGGGGTATGGAATGTGCGCAGACTTATTGGTCTTGCGTATACACTCGAAAGAATCCATCTTATCGAGTATCACGCGAGCCCAATTTATCTCGCACCCCAAGAAAAGAGCGTATATGAGTTTCAAGAACGGCTGGGATGGGAGTGAAGAGGATCCATACTTAGGGAGAAGACACGACTTCAAAATCAGGTTAAGAACCCACGCATTCGGCTTAAAAGATTTCGATGGAACACCAATGAATGCGGAGGGGATAACCTGGAAAATCTCTGAAAGAATAGACTGATCCAAGGAAGAAATGTCGTCTACGGAAATGTCCGAGGGGAGGAGACCACACGACGCACAACCAAGGATCTCCCTCAAGATTTCTGCCGTGAGAACTATTGGAGTTCCCAAGACAGTCGTCTCAATGGAGTGACTGGCGTCGTACTGGCCTCGAATACGGTTGGCATAGAACAATTTCACGAGGCGAGGGTACGGTTTGGGATTGGCCTTGGGGTCGTATCGGAGATAATCTAGAAGACCACTATAAGACAGAAGATCAGCAAGGCCAAGAAAATCAGAGAACTGAATGTAATGCTCTAACAACAGTGGACAGTGTTCTATACGGTTGTACGCGGCGAGACACTGAGGGTCATCGCGGCACAACGATATGTCTACACCGCCAACTGGCATATGAGCTTTACCCTTGGCCTTACGGGTCTTCGGAGGTGGGGTAGGTTCCCTAGTAGGCTCATCCTCTGGGGTAAAATCAGTATCGGAATCGGGAGGAGTAGCCGGAGTGTGAAGAATAGGCTTTTTGGTCTTGGATTTACGGGGTTTGACTATGGCAGTCCTAGGCTTCTTAAGAGGAGGCGACGAAGGAGAGGCTTGGGTAGACTTGGCATGACGCTTAGGTTTCGGGGGATTCCTAGGGTCCGAAGGTTGTTCTACGGTCATAGGAGAGGCCCCGGAAGAGGCGATAGGAATTCGAGTCTTAGCCATAGTACTACGAGCACAATCAATCGAAGAAAATCACAAGCAACCTAGAGATCACAAGCTAACAACCCTAGAAATCAAGAAATTCGAAAATAAACCAAACCCTAGAATACCTAGGAGGAGAAATCGAACCCTAGGGCAAGAAATCGACCTAGGAGAGGGAGGAAGATACCTAGGGGGTGGAGTCGACGGCGGCGGACGGCGGCGATGGCCGGAGAAATGGCCGGAGACGATGAGAATGCGAAGGGGCTCGATGGGGGTTTGGGGTTTTCGAGTGTGAGCTGGAGAGAAGACTGACTAATTAAGAAATTAGTCGAACGAAAAATGAGTATAAGTCGGTCTGGAATCAAAAAGACGTAACTGCCCTAACACACTTAGTCGGTCACAGTTCAAGCACTGACCGACTAGATTACGATCTAGTCGGTCGGTCAATGAGCTTGAACCGACTAAGTCGAAACAGAGGCACAGAGTGATTTTTAGGGCTAGATTTAGTCGGTCGCAGTATACTTACTGACCGACTAGTTTTCGATCTAGTCGGTCGGAAAGTGTACTATGACCGACTAACGAAAGAAAATGATAGGAGATGGATATTTGCATGATCTAGTCGGTCTGAGTTCATTTGCTGACCGACTAGATGAGCATCTAGTCGGTTGACAAGTGTACTGAAACCGACTAGAAGAGTCCAAAAGTAGAAATTTGATTTCTCTTCACAAACCACTTGGATGAAACATCCTAACTCACTCATTAGTCATCTAAATTACCCCATAAAACGTCGAAATCTTAAATACGACATTGAAATACGAATTCGATCATAAATTCAAATAAATCACATAAAATTCCCAAAAATTCAATTAATCTAGCATGAATGAAATATCGCGAAATATATTAGCATGCAAGATGATTGAATTTAAATATGAATCCTATATCTCGGATTCACCCATAATCCCCAATTCTCGACGCAACCGCACAAAGGAGTCCTCCTTTAGGGGTTTCGTGAAAATATCGGCGATTTGCTTTTGGGTTTCAACGTACACTAAAATGATGTCCTTTTAAGCAACATGATCATCTAAGAAATGGTGTCGGACATCTATGTGTTTCGATCGGGAATGGTGCACCGGATTCTTTGAAAGACAAATAGCACTTTGGTTATCCACCATGATAGGGCTAGTATCACAATGAATACCAAAATCCTTCAAAGTGTGTCTCATCCAAAGAACCTGGGCACAAGCGGCACCGGCGGCAATGTATTCCGCCTCGGTGGTTGAAAGTGATACCGAATTTTGCTTCTTGGAAAACCAAGAGACAAGAGAATTTCCTAGAAAATGGCAAGTGCCACTAGTACTTTTCCTGTCGGATTTGCATCCCGCATAATCAGCGTCACTATATGAGACTAACTCATATGTGCTAGATCTCGGATAAAGTAATCCAAAATCTAAAGTGTAACTTAGATAGCGAAAAATACGTTTAACCGCTACTAAGTGAGAATCCTTAGGTTGAGACTGATAACGAGCACATATACATACGGCAAACATAATATCGGGCCTACTCGCGGTAAGATAAAGTAAGCTACCTATCATACCTCGATATAGACGAATGTCTACATCTTTTCCGCCCGTATCTTTATCAAGATGCGTAGTCGTGCTCATTGGAGTCTTTTTCCCGGAGGCATTCTCCATTCCAAATCGTTTTAGCAACTCCACCGTGTACTTCGTTTGGTGGATGAAGATTGCATCGTTCAATTGGCGAATTTGGAGACCTAAGAAATATTTGAGTTCGCCCATGTGGCTCATCTCAAATTGTTCCTTCATCACATTAGAAAACTCTTCGCAAAGAGCGAAGTTAGTAGCACCGAAAATGATATCATCAACATAAATTTGAACTAATAAAATATCATTATTCGCATGCTTAATAAAAAGTGTTGAATCGGCTTCGCCCATTTTAAAATTCAAATCCAAAAGAAAATTCTTTAGGCGATCATACCAAGCTCGAGGAGCTTGTCTCAAACCATAAAGAGCTTTCTTTAATTTAAAAACGTGATTTGGAAATTTTTCATTTATGAAGCCCGGAGGTTGAGAAACGTAAACTTCCTCAACGACATCTCCGTTTAAAAATGCACTTTTAACATCCATTTGAAATAATTTAAAATTCTTATGGCATGCAAAAGACAAAAGTAATCTAATTGATTCTAATCTAGCTACCGGAGCGAAAGATTCTTTGAAATCGATACCTTCCTCTTGACGATAGCCTTGAGCTACTAACCGAGCTTTGTTCCGGACGACGACTTGGTTTTCGTCGGTTTTGTTCTTGAAGATCCACTTTGTCCCTATGACGGTGTGGTTCTTCGATGGTAATGGAACAAGCTCCCAAACTTCATTCCTCTCGAATTGAATGAGCTCCTCCTCCATGGCTAAGATCCAAGCGCTATCTTCGCATGCTTCATTAATATTCTTTGGCTCTATCGATGAGGCAAAGGCACAATTTGCGAAGTGGTGGACTTGTGATCTCGTCTTGACACTATCTTGAATATTGCCAATGACTTGCTCATGGGGATGGTCACGAACGGTATGAAGCCGTTTGGGAATACCTTGATCACTAGGAACATTCTCAACAACTTCATTAGTTGGGTTAGTCTCAATAGAATCAATAGAATCATTAGACTTAGAATTATCAAATGAATCACATAAAACATCCAAAGAATCATTATCATTTGAAATTCGAGTTGGAACAAATCCTTCATTAAATGAGACATGAAGCGACTCCTCGATCGTTGAGGTTCGTTTGTTGAATATCCGGTAAGCTTTGCTACGCGAAGAATATCCGACAAAAATCCCCTCATCGGATCTCGGATCGAATTTGTCCAAACTACCATATGTGTTCTTAATAAAACATTTCGAACCAAAAACACGAAAATGTTTAACTTGAGGCAACCTACCAAACAACAATTCATAACAAGTTTGTTTAGTGCCGGGCCTCAAAAGTATTCTATTAAACACATAGCAAGCGGTGTGTACCGCTTCCGCCCAAAATTGATGGCCAAGTTGGCTATCATCAAGCATAGTGCGAGCACACTCCACTAGCGTCCTATTCTTTCTCTCAACTACACCATTTTGAGGAGGTGCACGAGGGAAAGAGAAGGTGTGAGTAATACCAACTTCATCACAAAATGTCTCAAAAGACTCATTCTCAAATTCACCTCCATGATCACTACGAATAGTGACAATGGTGGTTCCTAAGAGATTTTGTACTTTCTTAACAAAAATTGTGAAGTTTTCAAAAGCTTCATTTTTATTACACAATGAAAATACCCAAGTAAATCTTGAATAGTCATCTACGATGACAAGTCCATACCTTGCATTTCCTAAGGAAGCTACTCTAGTTGGCCCAAATAAATCTAGATGTAATAGCTCTAGTGGACGTTTAGTACAGATGCTTTTCTTAGGTTTAAATGAAGATTTAGGAAGCTTGCCGCGTTGACAACAATCACAAAAACTTTTCTTTTCAAAAACAAGCTTCGGAAAACCTTTAATAGAATTCAATTTTGAAAGCTTATATAGTGTTCCAAAGTTCACATGTCCAAAGCGTCGATGCCATAAGTGTTGTTCACTTGTGTTGGCAACGAGACATTGTTCATATGACTTAGGAAGATCCAAAATATAAATGTCTTTACGACGAGTTCCGGAAAATAATAATTTTTCATTATCCTTTCTTAAAATATGACACAATCCTTTCGCAAAGCTAACTTTGTAACCTTTGTCACAAAGTTGACTTATTGAAATAAGATTATGATTTAAACCACTAACAAGATAAACATCACTAATTAATGGTTTAGAAGGGTTACCGACTTTACCAACACCTATGATGGTTCCGCTCTCGTTGCCTCCAAATACGACGCGGTTTCCATTCGCAATGGGAACCACTCCGGAGAGCAAACGAGCGTCACCCGTCATGTGTTTGGAGCACCCGCTATCGAGTATCCAATTCCCTTTGGAGCTAAATTTAAATTTGTTGCTCCTTTTCTTTTTCTTTTCCTTGAGTACCTAAAGATAGACACTTTCATATCATGGTACCCAAGGTCATTGGGTCCAAGGGATTAGACCTTTGGAAGCCAAGTCCAAGTGGACTTAGACTTCCCCACATAATTCTTACTATGCACAACATCCGAAAAATAAGCATTCATATACATTTGTTTTTCGTCCATGCTTGTGTCCTTTGGGCTCCAAATAGTGAAAATTTTGGGAGCCATCATCCTATTGGGTGCATGCATGCTACGTTGATTTCTACGTGATGCATGTTGTGGATAGGCATACGAGACATGATGGAATGGTGCACGACGAGAATTATTCATATGATGAGGTGGGTGTACATATGCATGTGTGGGAACACGTGCGTGAGGGTGTCTCACTTGGTGTGCACGTGCCCGAGAATGTGTTGCATAAAAATCATCATATGTGTGAGCCGGTGGAGTAGGACGTGTGTTCCTACATGGCATGTTATTAGTGTACATGTAGGCATGCCCCTTCTTTGGAGGTCCACCCAAAGTGGGTTTCTTTCCGAAAGAGGGTGTGGACGAGGTGGAAGCACCATTGGTAGATGAACTACCAATAGAGTGTTTGCTCCCACTCGTTGAGGCTTCGGAAGTTGGCCTAACAAAAGTAGTGACCGACTTGGATGAATTTCCCATCATATACCCCAAGCCAATGTGGTGTTTGGCCGGAAGTAAATCTTTTAGGATATTATCCAAATGGCCCTTACCCTTGTTGAATTTGTTGATTCGGCCCAATGTGTCCTCATATTTCTCTTTGAGAGAACGCAAAGAAGTATCCAAAGTGGATATTTGCGATGTGAGCACATAAACACGAGATTTAAGATTCTCGTTCTCAATACTCAAAGTCGAGTTTTGAGAAGTTAAATCCGCTATCTCATGTTCTTCCGCATCCTCAATGCTAACATGTTCAAGTTTAGATTTGAGATTCACAATCTCATTTCTTAACTCTTCAACAACGGTGTCGTTGTTGGTGATGATATTCTTAGGCGATGTTTGAATGCTAGCTAGGTCATCTTTTACCTTAGTATATCTATTTACTAACTTAGTGTATTTTGACCAAAGTTGAGAGTTAGCATTTCTAAGATCATCCATCGTTACCTCATCGCTTTCTTCATCACTATCATCGGAAGAGGAGGATCCTTGATCGTGCTCCTCTCTTGCCATGAAGCACATGTGTGCTTGCTCCACTTGCTCATCATCTGACTCTCCGCTTGAGGAATCCTCGGAGTCGGTGAAGGTAGCTCCGACAAGTCCCTTCTTGTTTCCTTTCGTGTACTTCTTGGACTTGTCATACTTTGGCGCCTTCCACTTCTCCTTGTGCTTATTGAGGGGACACTCCGCTTTCATGTGTCCCGGCTTATTACACTTGAAACACAAAGGAGAGGAAGAGGCGTTAGTAGAACCAAATTTAGCTTTGTTCTTGAAGTTACCTTTTCGGAAGAAACGGTTGAACTTCTTGGCCATGAGTGCCATGGACTCCAAGTCCAACTCGTTTTCCGATTCTTCATCATCGGTAGAGGTGGATGAAGCCGCCTTGAATGCAATCGCCTTTTTCTTAGGCGCATCTAGGTTCAAATATGACTTCATCTTTTCTTGTAGCTTCACCTTGCTATCTTTGCGTACCTCGTATGACATCAAGGTACCCATTAGTTGAACTACGGTATATTTGTTCATGTCATTACCTTCCTCGATGGCGAAGGTACGTTTTTCCCAAGAAGAGGGAAGTCCTTCAATAAGCTTTAAGCACTTCTCCTTTTGAGTGTGGGTCTTGCCGAGGGCCTCTAACTCGTTTATTATGTCAACGAAGCGAGCGTAATATTCTTTCATCTTCTCGCCCTGTTGCATATGAAACATTTCGTAATCTTTGGTTACGACTACGAGTTTAGAGTCTCTTACCCTACTCGTCCCTTCATGTAGAATGAGGAGGGAGTTCCAAATTTGATATGCACTCTTACATGTGCATATCTTATTGAAATCCTCGGGCTCCAATGCACATTGCAAGGCGTTCATTGCCTTGGCATTGCTTACCTCCGCGGCGACCTCCGCGGTAGTCCATTTCTCAAAATCTTCTTCTTCGGGTTCAATATACTCCTTCATTGTAGTTCTCCATAAAGATGCACTTCGGAGGAAGGTTTCCATCCGACACTTCCAGTACCCGTAGTTGGTACCGTTGAAGAATGGAGGCCTCGTAGAGGAATGTCCTTCCATCACAGAAGATGCTCCTTCACGGTTCCTGAAGGTGTCATAGTTGGAAGGTGGACGCACGGTCTTGTTGTCGTTGGCAGACATAGCTGTGTATCTGGCTCTGATACCAAATGTAATGCCCTACCAGCTACTGCACAAGTACTAGAGGGGGGGTGAATAGTACTTTAAAATAATAAGGCGTATAATTCCAAATTAAATTGCACACAACTACCAAATCAATTTGCGGAAGCTTAAATTGAATGACAACAATGAAATTAACAATGCTAACAAATGATGTTAATGGGTTCGGATCCACCCAAGTCTCCCCGACTTGTTCCCGGTGATCCTACGTCCCAACCACCCGGATCCCCTCCGGATACTTGAGTTAGAAACCCTAACTCAAGATTTCCACTATGAATATCTTGTGAAAAACCTTCACAAGATCAAATCATACATGCAATGGCAAAGTGAATCCCACAACCCTGGATCACAAACTTCTCTCACAACCGAGAGAGCCAATAAGCAATATAAAAGAGTTTAGATGAAATAAATACTCTTACCACAAAATCCTATACCTTGAGTTTTTCTTACCCAATAGGTGGAATGAAGGATTTGAGGAAGATGAAGTTACCAAAACCTAGCACCAAGGAAATGACCAGCAATGGGTGCCTAGGGATGATTTGGAAACTTGAATCAAGCAATAGCTTGAAGAGCTCACCAAGAACAAGCTTCTCTCTAGATCTAGAAATGAGAGAGAATGGGTTTCTTGTGAGGAAGAGAGCTTTAGATTTGAGGGAGAATAGCTATCTCTTTAGAACTCAATGACTATCTGAATAGAAGCTCTTAATGGCAGCTCTAACCTAGATAGAAATGACCTAGGTTCGTATTTATAGGAACCCAAAAACACAAGTTAGGTCATTCATCAACGGATAGAAATCTGTGAGAATTAGTCGGTCAAAGATCAATCACTGACCGACTAGTTCATCAACTAGTCGGTCAGCCAAACAACGTGGACCGACTAAGAGTAGATCTGAGAAGAGATAGAATTTCAGACCTAGAAATCTAGTCGGTCCAAGAACACTTTCTGACCGACTAATTTCACAACTAGTCGGTCAGTCAATGAACGTAGACCGACTAAGAGGCAAAATAACTTAGTCTGAATGCAAAGTGACTTAGTCGGTCCAATAACAAAAGTTGACCGACTAGATTGTCAACTAGTCGGTCATCAAACGTTCTTAGACCGACTA